>VCRD01002476.1:38475-72915 GCA_006783055.1 Trinorchestia longiramus | reverse complement strand
CAGGGGTGCCTGCACAGGGGTACCTGCACAGGGGTATCTGCACAGGGGTGCCTGCACAGGGGTGCCTGCACAGGGGTGTCTGGCAGGTCTAATGTGTGCAGCAGGAGCTACGCTTGTGTTCTCACAAATACAAAAATGAATGGTTTAGTCCACTTCAGAACAGCTGCTCTGTAGCTGATCTGTGAGCTGTTATTGACTTTTCAGTAACAACTAATCTTCAAATAACTGATTTTAAACAACTGACTTTTAAGCAAAAACTAACATTCAAGCAACTGACCTTCAAAGAATTGATCGTCAAACAATAACTGACCTTCAAACAACTGACCTTCAAACAACTGACCTTCAAACAACTGACCTTCAAACAACTGACCTTCAAACAACTGACCTTCAAACAACTGACCTTCAAACAACTGACCTTCAAACAACTGACCTTCAAACAACTGACCTTCAAACAACTGACCTTCAAACAACTTACCTTCAAGCTACAACTGTATCATTATTTATCTTTATTTCTGTGTCCATATTTTCTAAGCTGATCTTTTTAGTTCTTCACCTTGATCATTTGTTCAGTTGAAAATGACTTTTATAGACAATAAATGTTCCTTCTTCACTTGAAGTGTTCTCTCCTATTTATACGGATGAAGTAATTCCTGATGTAGTGTTTATTTTCTTTCCCTCATATATAACAGATTCCTTTGAAAGAACAACTATCCTTAAAATAACAACTGACTTTCAAACAACTGAGCTTCAAGCAGTAACTGACTGAAACAACATGCGTAGAGTATAAACAGGAAAGAACCAACCACAGCTGGCACACAAGTTGAGCGTAGGTGCGTGGTCTGAGGGAAGAAAGCATTAATATCCTTCACTACATCTGTCATCTGCTGTCAACCGTCTCAGTAGATCGGACGGAATCGAAAGAACTGAAATTTTTTGTTTTTTCTTTGTTCGATTATTAATTTCTACTTGACATCTGACAGCAGCGCTTGTTTTTTCATGTTCTTGTGTTAGAGGCAGATCACACGCCACGTACTATGTGAAATGTTGTAATGTTTGTGTATTTTGGCTCGTCTTAGACGTGCGTTCCGCTGCATTTACTAAATGGTGCAACTATGTTACTAACCACTAAGATTGACATATCATCTACCACAAGTACCGTATTTGACAGCACATGGGACGCACACTTTTCAAAATTTTGGCTCAAAAAATTGTCCAGCGTCTTATCACCGTGGGTGAAGTTTGAGACCTCCCGTAGGCCTAGGCTTCTCTCTGACGCTCACTAACTCAGCTTACGCTCAGTACTGCATCTTATATGCCGTCTTCGTTGCGTCTGAAATGCCGTCAAATACGGTATACCTTCATCCCTTAATCATACTATATTTAATGAATCAAAAATGAATTATTTGATGCTGCCAGTTGATATTTTTAGGATTTCCGCTTCCTGAGCCACATGCCTACTGTACATACAAACACGTATACTGTATACTGTGTGGGTACACCTGTTACACACGTATACATGCCTCACCTCGAAGTCTACAGCTGCAGTTGCAGCACACAGCAGTAACAGCAGGTGAACAGCATGAATATCCATCTTGACCCCCGTCTTGACCCTCCTCTTGACCCCCGTCTTGACCCCTACCTTTATGAGCTTCAATTGCCCTCTAAGGGGACACCAGAAAGAAGGATTTGGTCATATTGACCTTCATATTAAGCTGTGATGCGCCTGTATAATGTATCTCACTCCCTTAAATAATGCAGCCAATCTTAATATTTATCGCAAATTTTTTAAGAAAAACACTTAAGTTATTTAAATTTAATTTAAGTCCGTTATTGACGCATTATGTTGGGTTTAGTTTATTTTTTTGAAATTCATCACTGGGTTTGCAGTTAATGTTTAACAACTGATTGGTTGAGTAGGTAAGCGGATGATTGACAACTGATTGTTTGAGTAGGAAAATATTTAATTGTTGCGTATGATTCTGTGATTGTTAAGTGAGGCAACAGCGTCAGTAATCCAGGGAGAAACTTTCTAGCCTAGAGAAGAAATAGACTGAGAGAGAGAGAGAGAGAGAGAGAGAGAGAGAGAGGAAAGACAATAAAGAAAACAAATTTATTGATAATTATTGCAGACCATTGGAGGGTCTAATAATCAACACTGACACCGTAAGAGGGTCTAATAATCAACACTGACACCGTAAGAGGGTCTAATAATCAACACTGACATCGTAAGAGGGTCTAATAATCAACACTGACATCGTAAGAGGGTCTAATAATCAACACTGACACCGTAAGAGGGTCTAACCATCAGAATGTTAATGCAGTTGTGGGTGAGAAGTCCACACTCAGCGTCCAATAACTGAAAAACTTGTGGTTTGACTACACTCATATTGAGTCAGGGGCAGACAACATATATATATGAACACAACACCAAATAGTAGAATAGATGGGGACTAGAAGTAAGTTTGTCATCAGAGGGTGAGGGAATAGGAGTTGAATGCAGCATTATTCACACTTACAAGTGAATCATTAACATATTAGGATCGTCACATGAGACAAGTCTGTGCGTATAAAAGGATTTGTAAGAAAATGTTCGGGCCGTCATGCTCTTTTGCTAAGTTTATTGTAAAATACAATTAATTTATTTAGTTTATGACATTACTGAGCAGAAAGAATCACCAGGATCTTGTTTTATCATAAAAGCAATCAAGAGCTATTGAAAAGATTGATCGTTTGCGTGTCATCTCATTATTGTGGCACGCAGCTTAGCTTCACAGCGACCGCATGCGAGTACTATTTGACTTGTTTGTGAGGTGGTCTTGGTAGCCAGGATACCGGTGTGTGCTGTGACCTTCACGTTGGTTCCGCAGGCATACCTGGCAGGTGCGTCTGACAAATGTCTGTGACAAATATATGTCTACAGATGTTCTTTTTGTAGGTGTAACTGTAGAGGAGTACCTGTACAAGCGTACGTTTTGTAGGTGTACTTGTGCAGGCGTACATGTACTGGTGTTCCCGAACAAACAACAGCCTTACACAACTTCTGCACTTTCTCACTGCATCACTTCACTCCAGAAATTATGATTTCAGGTCAACACAGCACTGATAAAACGTTCTGGCTACCAGCTCTCCTCTTCACTATTCCATTTATTCGCAGGAACACTCGGCCTCGAGGCAGTCATGAGGTAGCGTAGACGGTAAGGCCAATGTTAGTGGGACAATCGATTCCCCAAACCCCTGGAGGAGGGGACAGAGAGAACCCAATGGCTGTACTGACCTCCATGTCTGTGAGGGTATAGCAGGTGCGGTCGTGTGTGTATCCCTGATACACCTGCCTTATCTGTGAGGGTATTGCAGGTGCGGTCGTGTGTGTATCCCTGATACACCTGCCTTATCTGTGAGGGTATTGCAGGTGCGGTCGTGTGTGTATCCCTGATACACCTGCCTTATCTGTGAGGGTGTTGCAGGGAAGGAGGGTGAAGCTCCCTGTAGTTCTTTTAATTGATTGATTTATGGAATAAAAGATAACACTGAGGAATATTATTAAGCTCCTATGTAATTGAAAGCTGCACATCACAATCGCGTTTCCCTACACTTGCCTTCACTCTTCAGTATTACAATTATGTGGACATGAAAATGAAAAACCCATACACTCACATGAATGATTTGAACAAATGAAGCAAGGTGAAGTTTTCTCCGGAATTAATATTTTATGATGTACTCATAATATTAGGGTGTAAAGATTAATCAATGAGTTATAAGGCTAATGAGTTATAAAGTTAATGAGTTAGATAACTAATGAGTCATGAAGATAATGAGCTATCAAGCTAATGAGTAATTAAAATAATAAGTTATGAAGATAATTGGTTAAAAAGACAATGTTTGATTAAGATAATAAGTAATTAAGCTAATGACTCATCAAGCTAATAATAAATTAAGATAATAAGTTATTAAGTTAATGCAGAATGTTAAATACAAACTTCATAAATTATCGAGCATTTAAAAGTATTTCATGCTTCATTGAGATCAGTATTGAGGCAGAGTGATCTGTTACTATAGATAATTATATTCTGATATTTGCAATGTATTGATTTGTTGTGCATTGCACCATGCTGCTTATCAGGACTGTGGCATCATCCATGCAGCTGCAGTTAGCAGTGATAGTAGCTTCTTTATTTCTTGCCACATGTTACAAGTCTTGCCACATGTTGTAAGCCTTCCTACGTGCAACAAGTCTTGTTACGTACAACAAACTTCGCTACATGCATAAGCCATACGACATGTTAGATTACTTGCTACATGCAACAAGCCTTGTTACATCCACCAAGTCTTGCTGCATGTAACAAGATTGCAAGATGCAACAATTTTTCTTCAGAGCTTCCTGACAAACTTCCGTTAATCATAGAGCTGGTCTTCTTAATCAAGATACCCATTCATAAGCCTGTACAGAATCCAGTTCTTTGAGACCAGGAATCTATTCTCATATCTTTTATTTTATTTTTTAATATTATTTTGAAGAAAGTTGTTAAAATTCTTGCCGTAGTGTTATTGGAATCACGTGCTGTAAGGAGAGTGAGCGTTTAAACAACCCTCCCTCACGAACACTCAAGTCACACTGACCAACAGCGACGTCACGATGGCCCAATAATTTCTTGGAATCTTACACAAAACTTTTGAAAAAACACACGTGCAGAAAATTCATTCATCCATTCTTTCACGCGAAGTTTAAGCATGAATGAATGTAAGACTTGACATTGAAAGTTTCGATACTTATGAAAAGCTGCAACATGATGAATAAATATGCAAATCTGCAAAGATGTATGGGTGTCGTGGCATACAATTATCAAGGAGTTTTTCCCCAAAAATAAGTTATGAAACTGATATAAGTTTTTCAACTCATATGAGCTTCATAAAAACTGAAATAAGTTTTAATGAAACTGGTATGAAACCTGTGCGTGATTTCCAGACGATGAGAGTATGGGAGACTGATGCTGAGTTCAGTGTCTTAAATTTATAAAAAATATATTTATCAGCATCACAGAAGACTACCTCACAGGTTTCCCTAAAATTACTAAATAATGAGTCTTTTACTCCTCGTTGAAGTTGAGTGGTGGATTGTTCAGGCATTCAGTGAAGAACAGAACGCTCGAGTTAGATAGTTAAATACTGGGAGCAATTACCGTAGAGTTAAAGCATGCCACTAACTAATTAAATCCTTGATGTAATGTCTAGAGTTTCTGTACTTTCTCCAGCGTGATGTGAAATACTACGAATTTGTACTACATTAAAAAATATATTTTCAATGCCAATGAGAAAAATAAACAGTGAAAAATTAGGCCCAGAGCATATGAAAACCGAATAGAATATAATTCTTTTAGGCTCTCAGTAACTTTGGCTTTGTGATGTGGTTGCTGTTGTCATCAGTCAGGCAGATTGCTGGAGGAATTCCACACTTTCTTTGCTTCAGTGTGAGTTTTATTTCTATTAAAAATACGAGTTTCTAAGCACAGGTCTTTTATACACAAGTGCGTGACTATACATACAGATTGTGTCATCGCTGTGTAGTGCAACAAACACAACAACGCGTGTTTTGGCGTCAAATGATTCGCTACCCTAAAAATAAATCATTCATTTCTCCATTTGAAGAATTTTCTGAAGGTTCAGCAAGACTATGACAGGTGCGTGGCTTCTACAGCCATTATTGTCCACCAATCAATGGTGGCTAGCAGAGCTGCCGGTGTCGTGGTCTATCATGAGGTGGGGGAGGCTGTGGAGGGGAGGGGGGCTTAAACATTTCTTCAAGGGTTGTAAACAACTCACCTGGAGACCGAAACTTAGGCTAAAATCAATAGGAAGAAAGTGTTCAGTATGTGTAGAGGTGAATTTTAAAGAGACACACTAACTTGGTCAGAAGTACAGAACTGGGAGGCTGAAAATCCTCCCTCTTTTTATTGTGACTATGTCATTGAAGCACAAGCCTTTTGCCTCATCAAATGTGAAAGCACAAACTAGCTATTCTTGCAGAGAAAAACGTTAGGTTCTCCACACACGACCAAATACAATGATACTCATTGTTGTCCAGACATGCCAGCGTACAACTCTAGTGTTCCATCAAAGCGCTGCTCTCAGTTCTGAAGCTAGTGTTTACTTATGATGTGCATGTGAGCGGTGCATGCATAACTCATACAATCAATGTACGTCATTATTGAGGAGCCAGGAGGCAGCTCCAGCCTCACGCAGTCTAACTGCGAAGTATCGCCAGGTTCCAGAGCTTAAATTAACAATAAGACGTGGATCTTCCTCTTCCCAGGAAGCAAAGCAGTTATATATTATTGAAAGGAATATAAAAGTGACAATAGGAGAGGACTTTTGTTCCTGTCGCTTTTGAGAGCAAGTGAAAGATTGCATTATATGGACTATATGAGTCAGTACACAAGCAACACTAGCAAATATACCTCCATGTTGGTGTATAGGAGTAACACTTGTCCGCCACTTAACAGAATGTGTCCATCCATCACATGCTGTCTCCTTCCTTCTCCACACGGAGCTTCTGTGAGTCCTTGTGTACTGTGGGTGCCTGCTACTCCAAGTCAGTGGGTGGTGACCTATCATGGCAATCCAATACTTCTGATCAGTACCATAATACTTCTCCAAATACGACTGTGTCTTAATACTTCCATCAATACGACTGTGTCTTAATACTTCCATCAATACGACTGTGTCTTAATACTTCCTTAATACGACTGTGTCTTAATGCTTCCATAAATACGACTGTGTCTTAATACTTCCTTAATACGACTGTGTCTTAATGCTTCTATTAAAACGACAGGGTCTTAATACTGGTCAGTCGCAAAACTATTACACTTCACAAATGTAATCGAAGAAAAATTAAATATTAACCAGGATTAATGAAAAATAGCAAACGAAAGCACACTCGGATATATATTTCTGAACACTCAGTAAAGAAGGTACAATTTACTAAATAAAATACCTGAGATTGTTTAAATTATAGGGCATCGACACAGCTATAGATATACAGTACATATATTTTTTGTGCACAGACAGTTATCAAAATTTTCTTAAATTTCCTACATCATTCCCTGGTGGACACTACGACAAAAAAACTTTACCAAAAAAATGCATATTAACTTTTCATTGCTGCATGGATTGTACGTAGGGCAAGTGAAGGCGTGTCACGCACACCCAGACACCTGCTGTGTGCTTGCTCTGGATGTCTTCAGTGTTGCTAAATTTCTTATTTCCATGAGGCAAGAACCCTTCTATTGCTGCAGAGAATAGAAAGCAGTTTTAAAGCAACTTTTCTAAATCATTTTAATCGTTTGCTTTATTTAAAAATTGAAATTTCATGGCTTAAAATTTCGTTTTTTAAATTAAGCGATTATGTAATTTTTCGTTCATTTTATCAATTATTTTATAACGTACAGACACTTAACAATAGTTCCTCGTCTAATTCTGTTAAAATAGTTCACTTTGTATAGATGAGCAGCTGTACTGTAAAAAAGTACAGAGTATCACTATTTTATAAGAATAATTTTTTGAAAATGTAATTTAGTTCTCGGAGTCAGTTATGTTGTGTTGAACTGGTTGTAGTTTGCAATGTTTTGTGTTTTGTTATTTAATTTTGTATGAAAAGAAATAAATAATGGTTTATATTTTCGTCTATTATTAGGAAAATTTAATTAGTCTGTCCGAACAAAGTATGATGCATACAGTCCTTCTATTTGCAACGATGGTCTTGTCATTATGTTTAAATATCGGATAATTAAATTGCTTTTACATTACAGAGGTGGTTTTTCACTGATATTCAGACCACCAGCAGCCAAGAGCAAACATGAACTACTAAAAATAAGAAATTTATATAGACTTTTTCGAATTTTTGCAAACACTTATTCTCTTTTTGTCTTTCATTCGGACACACTTCACACAAGAAGCCATAGAGTCTACATTTATTCTACGTAAATATTAATTGCATAGAATCTCATACGGTATTAGTACGCGCTCCAACAGCAATGTCCATACAAAACTTACTGCCAGGGGTAAATTTTCTTAAGCATAGCAAGAAAATCCTTCGATTTCAGTTATAGTTAGGCTTTGTCTTAAAATAATGAAAGCATGCATATACCTTGATGCTCCTCTGTCACTTTTCCTCTCTGCAGTGTTTATGAGCTGCAGAGATTTAAATAAATCTGCCAATTTCTCAGTTATATATTTAACACTACCTTCTTCGCTCTCTTCCACCTTTTTTACCACACGCTATTCTTCTTCCTCGAACTCTGACTCCAGAACCACAAGCATTTTCCTCACTGTGACTTCACGACCTGCACCTCAATATTTCGGCTTAGTTCTACGTAGGTACAATTAGTTCACAATATACTCGAATATATGTAGGTATGTTCCAGGACAAGTTGTTATCATAGTGCAAAGAAAAAATTCCTCACGCAATGAAATCAAGCACAAGTTTAATGAATGAAATATTTCGATGTTGCATAAAAAATTTGAAAAAACCCATGCCTTTCTCAAAAACCCTACCGTCCTGACGATTGGTTCTCAGTGACCATGCATTATGTAATAATAGGACCAGTAGGTCAGAACACTAATATATAATACACTCATATAAATATAAACACAGTTTTTATGCTTTACGACACTCAGAGTACTTTATGTATGTAAAAGAATTGAAATAATGAGGATTAATAAATGGCAAAACACACATACACAAAAGCTCAGTATTTGGAACAGATTCATAAGAACCAAACTGCAATCTTTTAACTGGCAGAGTGACCACCAACTTGCTGGTCGTAGCGTAAAATATAAGTCAGTATTTAAAACGTTGCATCAAGAACAACAAGCCCGTTTATATTGATAAAATATTAAAAATACGAATATATGAAAAAACAAGTAACAGCTGAAGCCCAAGGAATTAATGGCAGCAGCAAAGAAAGTCCGAGACTGATGTTTCAGGATTATGTACAGTCCCCCTGTCACCCCGCCACTTCTGATCAGTTGACAATACGTCAAAAGTTTTCTTTACCATTGATCAATTTCACACTTCACTCAATAAAAACTTGAAAAAAGAACCACTGATTTCCCACGAAAAATTCGTATATATGGTCAGATAATATTTTTCTGAACTAGTATTGATCCTTTTTCTGCAGATGCAAAGAAGAAACTCCGCTTCAGTTTTGTCTGGTCAGTGAAGAAAGGTATCAGTAAATAAGATAAAATCTTAAGCATTTGTCGCTGCCAAACTCTGGGGCAACTTTGCATAAAAATAAACACAATTTATTGGTCGTTGTGAGAACATAAACTCTTAAGATTATGACTGTCCATACATGAGGTATATATATTTACATGTATGACTGGCATCAATGTAACCAGCCAACGCTTCGCCATCAACTTCATTATAGTTAACAATGAATACAAAAAGTTAAACAAACTCTGCCAGACTAGGTATTTTGATCGTGGCAGGGAGCATCTCAACTGGAAAAAATATTTAGGAATGAAGAGTACACGAAGAAAAGATAAAGTAGTAGGTACTCATGTAAAGAGTGGTGTCTGCAGTTGATTACAAAGTTCAGCTGCAGGTATCTGCAGAATTCAGAAGCAGATCCCTGTAGAACATCTCAAGGGCTTGCAGGTCCTGTAGGCGTGAGACCAAGAGGCACAGCAGGCAGCTGCAGAAGGAGGCGCTGCCAGAAGCGCTGCTGAGGAGTCTGGGTGAAGAATGAGGCGCAGCACAACCACAGGGCGCCCACCACCTCACGGGGAGAATAATAATTACACTAGAAATTATTATATTAATAGTATCAATACTAAAGATATGAATTGATTAATAAAATGGTAGAATGATATAAATACTGAAGGAATAATAATAAGATCGGCAAGTGGGAGGAAAATAATCTTCTTGCAAATGGATAGTGAGATCACTAGGCTTCAGGAGGTATCCCAGCACACATGCCCAACAAAGGCTCACCAGCAGTAATTTGTGGAAACTCTCAAATAATGATAATAATTATAATAAAATAATTAAAGTAATGACATCAATGAAAATGAAAATGTTGAAGAAAATGTAAACAATTAGGTCACTAGCGTCTTCGATTGCACGAGAAGAAATGGACGAAGATAAAATGACCGTTGTCACTCCGAGTAGTCTAAAATTGTCCATAGTTTCTCTTCATCATAATGCGATGTGTTTTGTGCATAGATTTCCCATGAATATGTGGTAATCAATAAATACTGTTTATTTTTTGCACAGTAATCTAACAAAATGTTCGTTTGAATAAGAACATGCTACTTACAGTAGCTTCTCTCCTGCGAATTTTGGACATGTCTGCGACTTCGTTTCGCTCCGGGAGAATAAAAGGTGTTCCGGAACATGGGGTGTCCGGTTCTGTAGTCTCTTCGTGGCTTCTCCTTTTCTGAAACGCCGACTTAAATGGAGCGATGGAATATGAATAAGTCCCAGCATTCCCGCTGAACGAATGTACATTCCCGGTGGAAAACCCGGTTGAGGCTGGAACGACCTGGATGTTGTTCCTGTTGTTGTCTCTCATTTGAAATGAACATCCACTCCCAGGATTAACGCTATTTGTTGCGTTCTCAGCCAGCTGGTCGTTCTGACTTTCACTTGGGGAGTGATTGTATATTGTTAAATGAGTTGCGTTCAAATCAAGTTTGCTACAAAATTTCAGACTGGAAGTACAATCTTTTCTTTTGGATGATTGACATGTAGTTGAAGCCGCTCTGCCTTGCAGAATTGATGTATTTTCGCTTGATGCATTTTTGGTAAAGCTCTTTGATGAGTTCGTCTCAAGATTTCCATTTGGGAATGAATCTGAACTTGCATCTTGAAGTTCACAATTCTGGTATCGCAGACATATTTCTGGTTTTACATCTATTCCGCCCCCATGGAGATACTCTTCATTCAAATCACTCAGTCCTTGTGTAGACGAAACCATATTCTTAAGTCTCTGGTGCTGAAGAGATAGGCTCTTTGCACACACGTCAAGCTGAGCTTCAGGCAAATTGAGGTACAAGTCAGACTTTGTTTTCTTGCACACACGCACAACATCTGTGGCATGTTTGTCCAGGTGGTTGTCCGACGTCCGTTCTGGCATTTGGATAATTGGAGCTAAAAACTGAGATGAGCTAACTGGAACTTTGGAATTTTTTAATTCATTACTTAAAGAGCTTGGAGGATCGAAATAAAGTTTTCCTTTATCAACGTTTACTACGTCATAAGAGTCACCGCTCGAATTTTTATTGGCTTCGTTCACAGGAAAAATTTCATTATTCTGAATTTGGGAAGCATTGTTTTTGTTCTTCTTTTTTGGGACTTTGCATGAAGGAT
The DNA here is from genome assembly GCA_006783055.1 of Trinorchestia longiramus. Taxonomy (NCBI): domain Eukaryota; kingdom Metazoa; phylum Arthropoda; class Malacostraca; order Amphipoda; family Talitridae; genus Trinorchestia; species Trinorchestia longiramus. Next base: position 61,547 of record VCRD01002476.1, on the reverse strand, counting down.
GCCATATTTTTTTGATTAGGTTTATTCTCGACACAAGTCTCGAAGAAGTTGGAGTTTGTTCCAAACCATCCAGGTTCTACAGAGAAAATGGGATTTGAGTTATGTTTCAGAACACTATGAATAATTTCTTTTCTCATAAATTAAGCTTCATTATAACAAATATTTCAACTCTGCAGGGATATGTGAAAGATTTGAGCATTATTGTTTCTTGAAATACATAGCATATAATGAAGCTGTTATAGTCACTTAGATTTGAAGGAAAAAGTGTAGTTTCAGAGTAACAGCTAATGCCGAAATGTTCTAATTCAAACATTTCTTATTGCTCACAGCAGTACCATGAATGATAACTGAAATATTATTGCCATCATCTTTGTTTTCATGGTTTATGAGAACTATGTCTTTTGTGTGTTATATCAGTCCTAGGTACTGTCAACAACAGTAAAACAAGTCATTGTAATCACTATAATCATTGAAGGCAATTAAAATTGTAATTATGCTAATAATAATAACTGTGATATAAAGAGACCTGGAGTACGACCGCCACGACGCCGATGCCTCTGGTGAGCGTGGCGTGCACCGCTTGCTCTATGCACCACAGCGACCAGGGGCAATCCATCAAGCATCTCGTCACCACAATGACCACACACCGACTCTGGACTAGTTGTCGAGGTAGTTCATCTACTAGTGCTGGGGGAGAGAAGGCACTTGATATGAGGGTGATGGCGAGGACAAAACTATTTTCATCAACGAAGAAAATGAGAAGGAGGGTTAAGAATGTGCTTGCTGTTCTGGCACGGAGTCTACAAGTCTAAAGAATTAGTAGGAAAAAGTGAATTGTGGTAGTAAAGTAGGACGTACTAAAACTTAAATTTTGCTGTGGAACTGACACTTAGAAAGAGCATTGTTGCAAGCGTACATTTTACTAATATGAATAATTGTTTAAATTTGTGTCTTAGATTTCGTTGTCGCTATAAATCAGTCATCGGTGTAAGATAGATATCTATATTAATTTAAGTCCCTTTGCTGCACGTCATAACTCAGAGCTTGAGGCCAGCTTGCTTCTTTCTTTTAGACTGACGACTTTGAAAAGAAAGTTTCTGAAGAAAACTTTCGAGTAACAATTAGTGTCGAAGTTCCGTAAGTCAAACGATTATCACTATTTTTAATGGAATTAGTATTAGTAATTGATTTAATATTACCTAAATTTTCTTTTTTTGTGTGGCTGATCAAAGCTATAAATATAATATAATTTCTCAATCCTAGATATTATAACCATTATTTAAAGTAACCACTGTTATTATTATTGTCATCACAAGAGGTGCTGAGTGGCTGAGTAGTGCCACTGAGTGCCACTGAGTGCCACTCACACGCAGCCACTGGCAGCTACGCATGACTTCTTTCTTGTTCTTTAGTTATCAGGATTTTAAGTACCAGTACTATTTCACAGAGCTAATTCATTGATTCATGAAAAATATCCTACGTCAGATGCAAAATACAATGAAGATTTTTTATAGCAAACGTTTCAGAGCAGAAGAATTTCGTATTCGGTGCTGAAATAGACGAAAATTGAACTTAAAAAAAACACCCTGACGTTTCTTATTAAAAATATTCCGTTTTTACATTCTTCTTTTCATGTTACACTCTTTCTTTTGATGTCACGTAGTAAAGGTTACGGCATGTAGGAGGTATGTGTGCACGCACCTGCACCGCCATGGAGGTCACGTGCAGGCAGGTAGCAGGTGTACAGGTGCACCGTCTCCAGCACGTGCACCAGTTCCTGCACCACCCAGTCCGTGCACGTCTCACCGTGCACGATGAACACGTCGTTGATGTAGTCTCCACCTGTAAAGTATATGTTGAGCACACATGCTCGTGTATGTGTGTATCTAAAGCTTATGGAAATAATTTGCTTGTCTGCAGTGCTTTTTTAAAGCATTATCGCACGCTTTAATAGCCTGCTTTGACACACTGAATAAGCTCCTTGTTGAACACTGAAGGTGTCTTATAAAACTAAGAAAAGATCCATATAAAAATTTGATCAGTCTGGGGACAACATTTTCAATAATTGTGTGTATAACAGGTCTACTGACATCCTGAAGACGGTACTGCTCGATGGTGGGGAACAAAGTAAAATAGAACTCATATTGTGCAAATGTAGTGCATTAAATATTTTACTCCTGATCTCTGAAAAGAGAAAATATCCCACGGATTAGAACGAAAATTTAAAAAATTACAAAATACCTCATGAATTAAACTGAGTTCACGGCTTTCACAGCGTGGAAAAGATAGTTAAATATTTGTAGTAATTTCCGTAGACTTCACCGTAAAATCTCCCTATTACAGTTTCACTGCAGCACCACAGGAGTAGTCTTACCTGGATCCTTTGCATCGCTCCGGAGTGCAAGAGCGATTGTCAAGCGTAATCGGAATGCAGCAACCAGCACCACAACCACCACCGCCACGCACACCAGCACTACCATGGTGGCAGTCTGGTACGCCTGCACCCTGGCCACCGTAGGAGGTACTGGTTGACAGAGAATAGACGAGTCACAATCTAACACAAGAAGATGATGAACACAAAAATATTTCCCAGTTCTTCATTGATGTATAATGAAGCTGAGTGTCACAGATGTTAATGGTGTGACAGCTTTGTTGGTGAAGGTGGAATAGAACTTCAAATATACGTAAAAAAATTATTTAGGTTTTGCAAGAGCTTCTGTTGATATTGACCTGGATACAAAAATACCTTGAAATGATTGCTGAACTTGATAACATATTCAAGTATATTCTCACCATTATAATATAATAGTCATTATATACGAGGAGTGTGTCGCTTGGAAGCAGAACTCCTTGTCACACACTCACGAGGTCCAGTGTTAACTGACATGAGCATGAATGTCTCATACTCTCATCACTGACGGAGATGTTGTAATAAGAAACATCACTTGCTGTGCGCTTGATACTGATGCTATAATGGGACATGGGTGAACCTGTATGCTTAAACTTAGTATTATAGTTTAATGCATAGTTAAATAGAGTGATGCTAACACTCACCTCCCATGAGCACAGTAACGTTACTAAGGGTGTAGTTGTGTAGGTTGCTGGCCCTGCATGTGTACACACCGTACATGTGTGCAGACATGGAAGTGATGTGCAGTCTTGTGGTGTACATCCCGTCTCTGTCGTGTACATCACTCACGTCAAATGGTGGAAAATACAACAGGGACTTTCATTTATGACTGAGCTTAAGGAAGGCTACATGTCTCTCTCTCTCTCTCTTTCTCTCTTTCTCTCTGTCTCTCATGGTTACAACATCATGGTGAGGTGCTAAGAACGCATCACAACGCTTTCTGTGCACTTAAAATTCTCTGAGCCTTTGCAGATTTAGAGAATTTTTCATTTTGGTAGCCATCAACTACTACCATCAAACACTGTCGGTCACTAATGAATTAAAATCGCAGTTCTCCTAAATAAAATGTGTAGCTGAATTACTCGTATTGATGCACATAACATTTTACTAGAAGAAAACTCTCAGAGTTGCAGTAGAGATCGACAGAAGAAAATGATAGCATTTCCTGATTAAGATGTATCTCGGTTTAGGTTATTAATGTTAAAAATAACTCGAACACATGGGTAGCTTTTCACAGAACAGGCTGAAATTTCTAGCTAATTTCATTATTTCATATATTTTGAGTAAGTTTCAGTCAGTTTGTGTAAATTTAAGCCTAGTTTTTTACGATGCATAGTAGATGATCATACTAAGTTCTCGTTTGAACATCATACACTCAAACCTTTAACTCCCAAATGTGCTGGACGGTAATCTCTCAAATAAACCTTATAATTCACACATCGTTCAAGTATCAGTCTCAAAAATATATGAATATTTTAACCCCGGCTTGTCAGTACACTTTGACATTTTGTATCAATTCCTTTCTTCCCTTCTATACCCTAATGACAGATGAACCCATCCAAATAACTTTCACTCACAGGAATATGTGGTGATGGTTAAAGGGTTAAATTGTTGTATTTCATTACAGGATTTGTTCTCACTTGGACTGGGGTGACTGCTGTACCGTGATACCAGGCACCAACTCTGCTGGTACCATGGTACCATTGGCCTGGTATGCCCACCACCACACAGAGGAGGGGCCCCACGATACAAGGTGTCCCCCCGTGTAGGCCGTGCAGAATAGAGAGACTGGATCCCCCATACGGACGAGGGTATCGCTTGATATAGCAGCAATGAGGGGTGACTTTCCGGAACTTTCTGTGCGTATCACCATTTTAATTTAATAATCACTAATTTAAACAGAAACTTAAAATTAATTAAGCTAAGGAAAGCGTCATGTAACAGATTTTAATATTACAGTACACAATTATTTGTGGTGGAGACTGATATTTGTACTGGCGGCCTTACATGGACAGTCATATACTGACAGTTGTATACTGACAGGTGTATACTGACCGTTTACACTGGCAATTATATACTGAGAGTTTACACTGGCAATCATATACTGACAATCACATACGGACAGTTGTACACTCACCGTCATATACTGACAGTTTTACCCTGACAGTCATAGTAAAACTTATACTCATATACTGACAGTTGTACACTGCCAGTTATAGTAAAACTTATACTCGTATACTGACAATTGTACACTGACAGACACTTCAGTTGGAAAGACCTGCGTTGGAGATCATACATGTATAAATAAATGCATTGATTTATAGATATGACACTAAAGTTAGCTGTGGCTTCTACAAAACTAAAATAAGGGAAGTGAATGAAACATAATTCCTTAATCTTAGTAATGTAACTTGAATGTCATGTTCTGTAAAATGAGGAATGTTGATCATGTACAGTGACCAGTTTTCAGTAACACTGAGAATGTGTGACACAACAGTCACTAGTAGCCACAGTCACCAGTTGTCACGAACAGTCACCAGCTATCTACAACAGTGGGAATGTGTCAGTCACAAAAATTCTTCACAACCAACAACTGGTAAGACTAACTGTGCACAACCAGGGTGATGGTCCTGGTTACGGTAACCCCTCCAACTAGGGTGTAGGTGCAGGTGTAGTTGCCACGGTCGCTGGGGATTACGTAGCGAGCCCCAACCTCTTGAGGATAGCAACCCTCATCCCCAAACTGAGAGTCCAGCCTCGTCCAAGGGAAGGGCTTTCCGTTGTACGTCCTGATGGGAGTTAGCCGTCTCACTAATTCGTAAAAATTATGACTATTTCCGTACTGTCTCACCTAGATTATGTTGCTGCTAACATTGAAAATAATATTGAAATAGCTGTGTAATGTTTTTTTCATTTAAATAAATTGCAAATTTTGCACAATTTCAACAAGTGATTATCGCGAACAATGATGATTATAATGATAATAATAAGGAATATAACACTAATAATAATGATAATAAAATGAACTAAAGTAGGATACACACACACATACATCTTACACTAGCGTTCGAGGGATTTCCATTCAAACTTATGCGTTCTACTGAACAGATGAAAATTATTCCCAACTTTCGTAAGTTAGAGCCAACACCCCACCGCTTCCAATACCTCCATCACCACACCCCCAGCCCCATCACCACCAGCACCCCCACCACAACCAGCACCCCCACCACAACCAGCACCCCCACCAGGACACGGTGGCGTTAGGGTAGTCCGGTGCAACCTCCTGTGCACAACAATGCAGCGTTGCAAACTGTCCAACTCTTTTGTCGACTCTCATCACTGCTGGAGCGTCCTTTTGTGGCACTATCCTGTTGCAGTAGCAGTGGCTAGGCCTGCATATAAACAGAATTACTAAGCAATATCATTGAAAGATAATGATAATGAAGGACTGTAGCTTTATTTTTCGAAATGAGGATGAGGGGAAAGAAGATTAGTCAGAACAAATTAATGAATAGCTTCAGTTCACCTTGCAGTCCAAACTGGATTGCTCTTGCTGCGACATAGCGCTCTTTATTCTGAAACCGAAACACTAGTAATTCTCAAAGAACCCTGACGAGTAAAAGGACATGACTATTTAAAGTTGTGCTTCTTACCACGAGTATATCTTTGCATGAGTTCTTCAAACTGTGAGCTTGTACTCTGCTTAAATATTCACTCTTCTGATTAGCAGAATTTTGTACTATGACTGAATTTCTTTCATACGCCGCTAGTTGCTACACACAACACTCACGTCACACGCTCCTCTTGTTAAGGAAGCACACTGTCATCTGACATACTTTGTGTTTCTTGAATTCTTCGTGAAGCTTTTGCACTAGCATTCAAGAAGCTCAACGCTTGAAGAAGTGCGAAGCTTCTACGCGTATGAAGTGTAAAGCATGTTAGAGTGTAAAGCATGTTAAAGTGTAAAGCATGTTAAAGTGTAAAGCATGTTAAAGTGTAAAGCATGTTAAAGTGTAAAGCATGTTCGAAATATAATATTAAAAGAAGTAGCTATAAGAATTGTCTTGGTTCTGAAGTAGATATTGCTCCACCTTTTATAATGTTTGTTTTTTAATTTACGTGCTCTTACACACTGAGCATTATGTTATTAAAAATTACGAATGATGGTTGATTTGGAGGTTCAGAGACTTATTAATTGTCTTTGAATTAAATGAGTCTAAATGAGTGACACTCACAAGGAAGAGTTAGCAGATTCCCCTGGCAGCGCCCAGCACCAACACACTAGCAGCACCTGAAGTAACTGCAGCTGTGCAGCCATGCTGCTGTGTACGTACAACTGCAGCTAAACAGATGCCAGAGCCTGATAGCTGTAGTACTGTGGTGTCAGATGTACAGATGCTCTACCCATGTTCTGCAGTTCATGTAGGAGGGAACACTGCTTGTTCTTCCAGCAGGGAACACTGCTTGTTCTTCCAGCAGGGAACACTGCTTGTTCTTCCAGCGGGAAACACTGCTTGTTCTTCCAGCAGGGAACACTGCTTGTTCTTCCAGCAGGGAACACTGCTTGTTCTTCCAGCAGAGAACACTGCTTGTTCTTCCAGCAGGGAACACTGCTTGTTCTTCCAGCAGGGAACACTACTTGTTTTTTTAAGGAGGGACTTAGTGCAGTAAAACTTGACCTACTACAGTAGAACTTGAGCTGCTGCAGTAGAACTTGACCTGCTGCGGTAGAACTTGACCTGGTGCAGTAGAACTTAACCTGGTGCAGTAAAAGATTCAGTTCTATTAAAAAAATCACCAGAACTTTTGGAACAACAAAGTTGTTGCGGGTAGAATTAAAGACATGCAACTGAGATAGTTTATATATTTGCCAGAAAGATTTATTGAGGAAATATTTGACTGCATTGCACAATCCAACAGTGTGTATTTAAGGATTATTTCTGAAAAAAAGTTCATTCAAAAAACATTTAATTGCAGCACAGAATGCATGGATTTTAGTTTAGCAGGCACTTCGCATCGACCAATGAGCGGACTAACTGAGGCGGCTGAGCCCAGCCAACCCCTTATATAAGGCCGCTGTCTGGGCTGTGATAGTCACGGTTATCAATGCAAAAACAACAACACTTAACTCCTTATAGAGACTACCCACACAAATAAACCCCATGGACAGACCTCCACTACTCAACAGATGTGTGCAAAGCGCTCATTTCTATTCCCCTCCTAGTATCCCTTTCCGTTTCACCCCTATACTTAGGTACACCCTGTGCCAAACTCTCCCTCGAATCTTTCCTACTGGTACCGACCACCACCTGTGATGGTCACTCGCTTCCGAGTGCTCACAAAGTCAACAGCTACACCAAGACCTCTCCTTGCCTGAAAAATTCCACTGCTAGCTAACAGCAAAGAGAAGAAACTTGCCATCCTGTCTGCGGACAGGATGGGCACAAACAACTTACGCACTGCCAAGAACTCTACACGCTCCAGCTCTACACGCTCCAACTCTACACGCTCCAACTCTGCACGCTCCAACTCTGCACGCTCTAACTCTGCACGATCTGACACTCTACTGGCAAGACGTCAGTCCATCAGTACTCGACGTCAAGACGTAAACGTGAGCGAAAAGAAAGAAGAAGCAACTTATAAAATATTTGAATACTTAAATGCAAGCTATGAAACTCATCCTGCCTTTATTTACCTTTACGCCTACTGGGTTCCTCGACAGTCCTTTACTCTTTCAGGCGCTCACTCAGAGTAATACATAAGACAAAGATATTCAATGTTTGCTGGAAGTTAAAACACGTTTGAGGGTTGAGATAGAAGAGAAAGAAATCACTATTGGTTAAAATTGCAACTTTATACACATATATATATATTATAATAATATTAATAATAGTCAATATAATATTGTTGCGGATAAACTATTAATTTCTTCCAAAAAAGATTGGTCATTACAAAATTGTTATCAATAGTTTTTAGAATGAAAGCTCATAATGGTGGGATGGTGTTGGTGGCAGAGAAGGAATATTTCAAGTCTTATATTTGAGACATAAGAAATATTTTATGGACGTTTTTTACACATGTTTCACTTCAGGAATATTTACCGTGCATTTCTTTAAGTATGTGTGATATGAACAATTTTAAAAGAAATCTGAGGTTAAATTTTATACTTAAGACAACCTTCAGGAGCGAGGGAACTGTGAAGCCTTTCCTTTAACAGGCACTGCACTCCTACAGCTGCACTCCTACAGCTGCACTCCTACAGCTGCTGACTGACTGAACACAAAGGCCAGGGTTTGTTGCAGCATTACTCTTCAATGTACAGTATTCGTAATTATCATCACAGTGCCATTATTTTTTTTAACAATTATGTTCTTTAATTAATAACGATTATCACACTCATTGAGGTTATTACGTCCTCTGGTCGGGAACAGTCGGTGCAAATGGATAAAAATTCAAACATTTATCTCGTACATTAAACTTTCAAGGTTATTTCTTGTAATTTAAAAATGTACAAGAAGGAAAGGTTAGGAATTAATTACCCTAATCTTTTAAGGTACATTTATGCCGGAATTTTTTCCCGTCTTTGCAATAACTGTAGCTCACCACACAGGTAATATTTAATTTAGTTTTCTAAAATATTATCAAGATCATGACTCTTTGTCTTCATTATTCTTATTACTCATTATTTTTACAATTATTATTATTATTATTATTTTACTATTATTACTGTCTTTAGAAGCCAGAGGGAAACCAACATAGAAATGCTGACATCAACTCCCTGCTGACGTCCTAATGTCAGCACACAACACTCGCTGTCAGCACACACCGTCAGCAGGCAAGAGACAGTGGCTGACAGCAGCGCTATCAGCAGCGGCAGGATGTGTGATGTGAGGTAAATAAGCTCAGCAGGACAAACTCGCCCTCTAACTGCTCAGTTAGAACTGTTACACGGCCTAACTGCTCAGTTAGAACTGTTACACGGGCTAACTGCTCAGTTAGAACTGTTACACGGGCTAACTGCTCAGTTAGAACTGTTACAGCATACAGTCACAGGATGCAGTTACAGCATACAGTAACGGGCATACACAGTTATGAGCAGAGGGCAAGAGAACTGAGAAGCCTTATTTCTGTTAATCATTTCTTTAAACAATAGCCTTTATTAAACAGTGGCCTCAGTTAAACAGAAGCCTCTATTGAACAGTAGACTCTATAAAATCCCCTCTTTAAAATAGAAGACACGGCCTGTCGTCAAATTCGACTTTGGTGTTTACACAAACATCACACTACAACTGAGGGGACACTGACAATATATTTCTGTTATTTCATCCACAGTATTCTTAATTTAATCACCATGTCATTATTTCATTCACGGTGTCCATAATTTATAGCCCACCACACACTGCACACTACGAGCTGCCCACCACACACTGCACACTACGAGCTGCCCACCACACACTGCACACTACGAGCTGCCCACCACACACTGCACACTACGAGCTGCCCACCTCAGTACACTAGCAGCAGCACTAATTACTGCTGCTACACGTACAGCAGCAACAGCTGCAGCTCCGGAAATCGGAGATGTTTGCTTATCGCTGCAGAATTTTGCTGCCGGTGCTACATGAGACCTGTCTCCCCCCCTCGTATCTCACCCCCTGCTGGGGGGCAGGTTCTCCCACCAGAGAGAGGGATGTTCTCATTTAAGGACACTTTAGGTTATTCTACGGCCGTGTGATGCATTCATTATTGCCTATTAATAATTGCGAATGAGTAATTTATTACTGCATGCAACGTTGAGTTCATGACTGCACGTACAGTAAGCAACGAAATTATTCGTACAGCGACTAATGTTAAAATATACATGAGGTCATTTCTTAGAATTTATTGCCCGTATGATTCTAAAGTCTTTATTTGTCATTCAGTACATCAAATGGAATTTAAACTTTGTTTCAGAATCGATATAATTCAACAAATTTAACAAAAAGTTGTAAAAAATGAATGGACCAAAATGCTTGCACAAAAAATAAAATCCGTTTTAAAAGTATCGATTCAGGTAATTATGAAGAATTCACATATTTATTTAATGTGCAGAATATTGCATAATATTCATTTATCAGAACATCTTAGCAAGCTTCAGTAAGGAACATAAGGTGGTGCAATAAACATCATTATTGTCATTCTCGCTTTGACGGCAGGATGGTTAAGACAAAAGAGCTCAGCGTTGATTTGAGGCAAAAGATTATTGAGTCTCACAAGTCCAGTAATAGTTAAGAAACTATTCTAAAACTCTTAGGTATCCCTAAATCTAGCGTACAATATGTCATCAAGAAGTTGTAAGAGTTTTGTAGGACAGCGACTTAGCCTGGGCGTAGAAGACCGTTGAAATTGTGAGCAAGAGCTGCACGCAAACTATGTCGTGAGGTTAATATGAAGCCAAGAGTTGTGTTCAAACACATGACCAAACACTTGGATAGGCAGGGCATGAGTACTCGTACAATTGAACGTTGTTTAAATAGGAATGACTTACATGGACGTAGACCACGACTGATGTTTCTTCACAAGCCACATCATCTTTCAGCACGCTTGAATTTTACCACAACTTTCTCGGACAAAGAAAATTGCTTTTGGCAACGAGTACTATGTAGTGATCAGACAAAAATATCCCTTTATAACAAAGCTGGCCCTCAAGTTTAAATTAATTTTTATTATATCTTGTTCATATGCGCAAAGGGCTACCGAGATTTGATTCAAAATCCGTTAAAGTCAAGATTCTGGGTCCATAAACTGCCATAATTCATTTTTACATGTAAGCTTCATGGGTTGTGGGATAAATAATTCGAAGAACTTGCCTGTTTTAACTCTTTATTTCAGTTGACAGAGTAATACTTGATATGAGAACCAAACCTCATACTTGTTCATGCGTGACTATCAAATATAATCCGTAGGAACAGACATTCGGCTCGTTAATAACATGACATTGTATAAGAGAAGCTGATTAGAGGTCGGCCAACAGTGCCGGAGATGATGCACATCACCATGACATAAAATGGTACATAACTTCAGACAGACCTATAGGCGCAGCACCATGAAACCTTTTTCTATACAAAAATATGATGCAATCAAAGACTAACACATACACCAGTTTACCTCGATCAGAAGGACTAAGTGGCACCTGTTACGATGTTTGTAATATATCTTTAGGTACAGAGCAGTCTTAGAACGTCTAGCAAGCAATATCAGTGATAAAACAACTGTTTGAGGTGTTTATTCACACGAACGGTGGAAATCCGCTGTAAGATCGAGACATTGGGGCACACAAACAGTAAGAGGAAAGAAATGAAGGCACAAAAAGTAATAGGCAAGGAATGAAGGCACTCAAACAGTAAGAGGCAAGGAATGAAGGCACTCAAACAGTAAGAGGCAAGGAATGAAGGCACACAAACAGTAAGAGGCAAGAAATGAAGGCACTCAAACAGTAAGAGGCAAGGAATGAAGGCACACAAACAGTAATGTGAATAAATGTGCTGTGAAATGTGTTGTTGCACTGGAGAAACTGATTTAAAAATTAAAGAACAACGAGGGTGAGGCTCCACTGAACTACGTCTAACTAATATTCTTATTCACAAAATTTATGTTGCATGACAAACGGTTTCAGTTGACAAACGTGCTTAGTAGATTATATATGGACTCTTAATATAAACGGCAAGAGCACGCTTTATGCACAATAAACTATTAAAATAGTTCACAATAAACTGGTTTTTATGTTAACATGCTGATAGACAAGCTAAATTTTTCGCGAGTCTACTCTTTTGTCTAGTTTAGCAGTAAACTACGCCTTGTTTACTTTATTTGTAATGTAAACTCAGTAGCTTTCTCGGCTACTCATGTAATTAAATATCTCTGCTAGGTTATGCAATAGAGGTTATGTGTGGCAGCAATTGCATGGTCAGGAACTAAAAACAAATTTTTGCCCGTGAACTTGACCACACTGCAACTCTGAGCTCAAAATAATTATGCAAGAATTCTAAATGACATAATTTGCAGTCACAAATTCATGGATAAAATTATGTACTCCTGCCGTCGCCCTGCAAGTAACTTTGTTGCGCCACTTTAATGCTGAGTTCAGGTAGGAAGTGTTGCAGGAAGTGCTATATGAAATGCTACAGGAAATGCTACAGAAAATGCTGCAGGAAATGCTGCAGAAAGCGCAGCAGGAAGTGCTACAAGAAGTGATGGCTTTGGCCTAAACATCTTTATTTCAGTGGACGTACAAAAGATTTATAAAAATAGTTTTAAGATTGCATGTTTTTTTCAATGGAAAAGAACGGTTGGAAGAATGCATGTGGAATGGATGTGTTATTGCTGCATGCAATCTTATGTTACTAGTTCTAAACTCGAGCAGTTTCTCAGAAATACTCAACATTCAGGAATTTCCCCTAAAACAGCTGCCGCCTATTTGCTTCTCATTCAGTAGTTAAGTTCTCTTTCGGAATTTGCACATCTATTTAAAATTCCTTTTTTCAAAATGTGTGTGGAATGAACAATGAGCAAAACCTCTGAATTTCGGAGTTCTGCTTATTATTTATCCATACACAAACTTGAATATGGATCATAGAGCTGCAACATTATGCATTGCTCCGACCTACCCACATACTTTGGTTCTGTGAGTGGGCATTAGCATGTGCTCGTGAAGGTAAGAAAATTAGGTTCTGGAGTGCAGAAACAAGTTTATGGTTCTGTTCTTATGTTTAGTGCATTTCCAGTTGGACTCATGTAGTTCCATCAGTGATACTGGAATGTTGGTGCTCAGACGCGTTGAGTATTGAAGATATTCCTTATTGCTTCGATTTTTCTATACATCTAACGTGTGAGACTATTAAGAAATGCACAAATTAGCTTTATAAATTTATTACCATACATATGGAGAACCTCACAATAATTTTTGGTGTATGAAAGTCTCCCAAAATAATTCGTTATATATGGAAGGCTCCACATTAACTAGTTCATGTAGTTATGTAAGCTCATCTTCTTTCAAGTTGCAGTCGAAGAAGCTTGCTGACAAGCACGTAAGCCTAAAGGCTTTGCTACCACCTATCAATGAACAAGATCTTTACGGTAGTAGTGAACTGTGAGTGGTACTTATGACAGTATGGTATAGTTAGGTACCAAGGTATACTATTGGTGTGCATGAAGGTACAGTGTTGGTACGTATCATAGTAAAGTATTAATAAGCATAATGGTACAGTATTCCCAGTACGTGTTGGTGCTCCAAATTCACTCTAAGTAGCTGCTTTTGGATCGTCTGCCATTGCAGTGGGAGCTGTGGAAAAAAGATCATTTTAATAGGATATAAGATAAAATTTGATAGCATCTTATTATCTAGCGAACATATATTGAAATTTGTTTTAACAATACATTGGCTCATGTAATAATAACATGTATTCTTGATACCAACTGCTCCATCTGTGGTACTATATGGTACTACATCTGTGTTACCAACTTCTGTCTGAGTGGATACGGGAAATCTGTGTTCCACACAGCCCACCAGGACCCACACCGCCCACTACCTTGTTTGTAGTACACCTCCCCGTCAATAGCTGTCCTGGTTAGGACCTCGTCAGCAGTAGCGTTGGTGAGTGTGCACTGGTCCGTGCGTGTGTCATAGGAGACGCCTGTGCAGTTGTGTTGCACAGCACACACCACCTTGCATCCACCTACCGGGGGAGAGAAGGATCTTTAGGTCTCTCGACTGTGACAATGAGAGTCGAGGGGCTTCTGTCTAGGATTGTACGAATATTCAATGCCAATGGGATTGCCTCATGAGCTACAGTATATCAGTGTTTCTCAGTTCATTAGTCGGATAGCGTTGGCTTCAAGTTATCGGTTCCATGATGTTTGTTTATACTTTGCATTTTAATTTATTTCTTCACTTGACGTCCTCTCCTGTGGTTGAATTTTGTGTGAATATAGTAACGCCTGTAATTGATTTCTTCGCCAAATTATTTGTTTTGGTTTCCATTTCTGAGTTTGTGGCTCTCATATAGACGGGACTGTACGTTCCATGGAAATTTTTTTGGAATGAAATGTTCATAAAAGGAGGCAACTGTGATAGTACTAGTGGAGAGCCAATAAATATGAAAATAACGATGATAATAAATTTATAATAAACTGACAGTAGTGTGTCTGAACAGTTTATTCCTGAACAAAAATATAGCCATTTGGCTATATGAATGTATTGCAATAAAAGAAGGCTCAGTTTGGTCTCTTCAGAGGTTTTGTCCCTACATGGCGTACAGGGCATCACGGGCTGTTAATTATTGCCTTGCATTCATAAATCACTTAGCAGGAGCGAGGGACGGAACCCTGCACTCGCACGAGTTGCCTACGTCTGCATACAGGTACGGTCTTCCACAAAATTCAAATAAAAAAATTAACCTATCAAGTGAAATGGACCATAAATTATGAATCACCTGGGACCCATAGAATAGTGCATCGTTAGTTCGAGCTGCACTGAAGAATCTTTTTACCGAAACTTACCTGCCTTCAGAGCACAACCATGAGGTTTTGTGAGGAGCTGCAGCAGTACGGAAAATAATATTTACACAGTAGACAACAAAGCACTCATACTTGCACTCGTCTCCACAGGCTGACTAGATGCACGCACCTCGAAAGACTCAAGCGAGAAACTGTGGTTGAAGCTTTCTCTCAAACACCACTCAAGTCTATGCTGGTGTGTCATATGGTCTCACGATGAGCTGTTTATGATGGAAGAATATTGCCGAAAAATCATGCCGATCACAGAATTGTTACCATTCTTATACTAATAGACTTTTTGACACCTCTGGCTGCCGAAAAATGCTAAAACGCGTAAGTACTCTAAATTTAAGCACTACGACCAAACTCTCCAACGCTCAATAACCCAACCTCAAGACGGAGTACAAGTGGAGAAGATTATTCAGTCAACAATAAATAGTGAACATAAGTACAAAGTTTGTAAATCTTGTCTGTGTTGGCCGAAGCCTGTTAGATATAACAAACTCCTTAAGAACAACATAGGGTTATCAACTATGAATCACCAGCGATCCAATGGAGCGTAATATACTGCTGACATCAGATACTGACACAGCGAGAAGTTCTCCAACGTGACTGTGGGGTTCGCCAGGACTTGCGACGTGATCTTTCTGTCGTAGACGTCAGCAACATTCAGCACCACCTGCAGCACCAGTACCTGCTGCACCACCAGCACTATCTGTCGCCTGTCCATGTTGTGTTTACATCTGCTAGAGAATTGAGGGTTGTACAGTTGCACATGTATAGCTACATGCATACAAATGAACGTATACAGCTGCACGTCTGTAGTGCTCACAGTACAATAGGGTCTTGCGGGAAATAACCTCTTTCAGAACTGGACAATGAAGTTTCATAAGGCGATGCAGCAGCGTAACGGTATACGTGATACGACAGACAGCAGTTATTTTGTTCTCAATGTGTTTTAACAAGCTTAACCCTTTAGCGACAATTTATTTTTCTAGTTTCTACGTCTAAGCTCACAAAGACCGTCTGTACACTGATGCAATGAAGCATGCTGAGAGCCAGGCAGCCAAAAGAACGACGCTGTAACATGCCGCCGCGTACAAACCTAGTAGCAACCTCATATTGCTCACTGTTTAATTATTAGAACAATTCTCCCAAAAACCGTGAAAGATGACCGAATTGTCGTTTTAGTCGCTAAAGGGTTAAGAAAATACAGTCGAGATTTACAAATTATATTGATATACAAGTATACTGCATAGTGTTGACTGGTTTTTCTTCGTAAAGAGCTTCACCGTAGAGAGTTTGAGCATGTAGAACTTAAGCTTAGAGAGCTCGAACTCAGGGAACTTAATACGTGGAGTGCTAAAGCGTTTGAGTGTTTTTCACATCCTGCTTAACCGTACAGCGCTTAAGTGGTTTCCGTTGGCAGTGGGGCCGGATCATTCTTTGAGCAGTTAAACTTATTAGGCTGCAGTTGATGGCTGGCTTGTAAAGACGAGCGTTATGGTTGCTGCTGACACCAGTGCTTTTTTGGGCGATGGTCGCCTGCAGATGTAACGGTGGTGGGGTCGGAAGTCCGTAGCTTGTTCAGTAGTGGGCCTATGTGGGTTCGGGTACTTGTAGCTGGAAGTGTTGCTGTTCACGCTGTGCTGTCTGCTGTTTCGCGCTTACTCTCATGCTGCTGCAACGCCTTATGAAACCCCGTGACTCTGCTCCGATGGGGACTTAGTTGCAGTGGCATGATTCCTTTTTGTCCTGTGAGCTAGTGATGCATTCTATACTGTCTCTTTAGCCGGCACACTGTCGCTTTAGCCGGCACACTATCGCTTTAGCCGGTACACTGTCTCTTTAGCCGGCTGTCCCGGCTAAAGGATCACATTGGATCTTTAGCCAGTATACTGGATCTTTAACCTGTACATTGTCCCTCCAGCTGGTACACTGCACCTCTAGCTGGGACTGCCTCTCCAGCTGGTACACTGCGCTTCTAGCTGGCACTGCCTCTCCAGCTGGTACACTGCGCCTCTGGCACTGCCTCTCCAGCTGGTACACTGCGCCTCTAGCTGGCACTGCCTCTCCAGCTGGTACACTGCACTTCTAGCTGGCTCAATGTTAGTGTGTTGAAAGGAACGTCGTCTTAGATACTAATGTATGTGCGATTTTTTGCAGCACTTTTTCTTTCATGCATTGTAAATGTTTGATTAGTTGATGAGAATTCGACTAACTTACTGACGAAGTTCTGCTATTTAAACAGTGGCCTGCAGTGCAACAGTGGCCTGCAGTGCAACAGTGGCCTGCAGTGCAACACTCCAGTAAGTGTTGACTTATTGCTTTGTTTCGTCTCCTTGTACTGCAGAGTTCAGAGAGTTACTTCAGAGGTGTTCCGTGCTGAAGTTGCGGTGTGCTGAAGTTGTGTTGTGCTGAAGTTGTGTTGTGCTGAAGTTGTGGTGTGCTGAAATTTGGCCATTGTGCAAAAGCAGTTTGAAGGACTGGAACTTTGAACTGCTCTTAATAATTGCCGGCTGAATAATCAGTGATTGCTTCTATTATCAATGATTGCCTGTATAATCAATGATTCCTAGTTAAGGACATATAATGTAGATAATTTAATTGTAATTGAAAATTCAATGCAATCAACAAATAAATAGCTGCACTGAATTAAGAAGACCCGGAGAAACAATGATTGTCATTTGTTTTTCCATGATTGTGTGTACAATGATTGTGCCTGCACATGTGTTCTCAATTTAGTGCCTGAATGTACAACACAAAGACTCAAATAATGCATGGAGTGTATACTGCAGTATCATAGATACCACGCACGTCAGTATCTGTAACACCAGCGTCATCGCTGTAGCATAGATACCACGTCACCACTGCTGCACACACGCAAACTTTAGTTCTGCAATGCGTGGGCCATGCGTGTAGCGCCAACAAATGTTTAACGCTGCCAGTACAACTTTAATACTTAATAGTGACTGTAAATATTTAACTCTGACTAAAGTTTGTCTTGTGCAGATGTTTCTTGTTCGCTTCAGAGTAAGGTAATGAAACAATGAAAAAAAGACAATAGCAATAAAACAAAAAAAGTTTAGAACTTATGCCCTGAAAGTTCACTATTTGATTGCGAGAATTATTTTTAACGTAAGTTTTCTCAACTCCATCGTTGAGTTCCTACATTTCTTGTTGATTCATGTCAAGTTTTCTTACCGTCACGGATGATTAATTGTTTTATAAAATTTGTGTTCAGCTTCAGCAGAAATTTGACTGGAAAGAAATAGACGCCGGGAATGCTGCTAGCTGCGGTACGTCTGATGCCTGTCCACCGTATCCTTGATACGCGTGTCTTATTAATGCACCTCATTAACTTCTTCGTACCTCATTACCTGGTTCGTACCTCATTAACTTCTTCGTACCTAATTACTTGGTTCGTATTCAAGTTCTTCACAAATGTTATTAACTTGTGAAAGGATACCTAAAAACCGGAGGGCGAAAGTTGTTCATTACAAAATGCAATCAATTGATGTAACTTAAATTCTGACTTCTTGCTAATGCTCAGATCATTGAAAACCTGCGTGACCCACGACTGCTGGCACTCCTACGTGACCCAGCACACACTCACCTCATGTATTCAACTATTACTGCTTTACTCTGCACCTCGAAGACGTCTTGTCACAAGTATGTACAAAGGTTCAAGCTATAACCATGATATAATTTAATCAAGTTTATTAATTCTGGACGTACATATACACAGAGATCAAGATCAACTTTCTTTCCTGCCCGATTTTCTTTTCTTCGTGGGTTTCTTTGACTTATTTTTCAATTCAGAACTAGCAGCAACTTGCGCAGCTTGAAGCCTCTTCAGTTTCTTTTTCTCGGTCTCCTTCTCTTTGTGAGCTTTAGCAGCGGCGTCCACTTCTTTCCTCTTCTTTATCCTCTTCTTGGCCCCCGCCCCAAACTTGAGAAGTTTCTGTAGCTCCTTTCCCTCCGTGTGGGGGTCTGGGTCCTGCTCGTCCTGCAGCCCAAACACAGGCTTCTGCAGGCTCGTCTCTCCAACCACAACGCCCTTCGCGCTGTGTAGGCGCACGTTTGCCTCCCTGCAATACAAAGGGCAGCGTGAGCTCCTGCTACAGGCACACATCCTGCTGCACGCACACATCCTCCTGCTACAGGCACACATCCTCCTGCTACAGGCACACATCCTCCTATGGCAGGCTCCCCTGTTGCATTACACAGCTTGCTGCAGACTCACACTTGCTGCAGCTACCAGCGCTCATTCAATAAATGAAGACCTACTGAAGATAAAAAATGAAGATGATCAATGATAATAATGACTAACTGAAGTAGAACAAGAACCAAAGTAAATATAACAAGAATGAGACTCACTTCCTTGCTCGTGAGGTGCGTATGAGGTGGTGCTCCTTGGCAGCCGCCTTGATGCTCTTAGGGACGTGGCGATGCCGAGCGATGCGTCGGATCTCCGGCATGTCCTTGAACGTCTCCCTCAGCTGAGTGCTCAGGTTTATGGCAGATGTCTCCCGGGCGTTCATCTGAGGAGAAGGAAAGGTGAACTCTTTCACTTACGCATTGGCTGCAGAAGTACTGGTAAAATGTTAGGATAAATCAGTTGTTATTAGCAGCTTGATGAGAGATAAGGCATTCAGAAGATATTGTAGTGAATCGCTAGCTCGCACTAGATCGTAGCTCTACCATGCTACCTCCTAATGACGAGCGTACCAGCGGACAAGTAGACCTCAATACAGCGTACAAGAAGCTACGTCTCGTAACTGCATCACGCAGTCGGCCGTCACCTCACGTGTGGCCAATCAACGGGCGAGTTGCGACGACAAGACTGCGCCTATAATGTTACTTGATGCCTCTGCATGGTCCTAGACAACACTCACTACAACCTCATCACGTCAAGACTACGCACGGCTCTTCGAG
The DNA here is from genome assembly GCA_006783055.1 of Trinorchestia longiramus. Taxonomy (NCBI): domain Eukaryota; kingdom Metazoa; phylum Arthropoda; class Malacostraca; order Amphipoda; family Talitridae; genus Trinorchestia; species Trinorchestia longiramus. The sequence continues at coordinate 41,665 of VCRD01002476.1, read as the reverse complement.
TAGCGCGAATACACCAAACGTCTAACCAACAGGCAGAATGTGTGCAACCATCGAGGCTAAATTGCCGGACTCCACGCGCTCCAAAAACCCTCACACTCGCTTCAACTCCCTACGTTCCTATTGTCTATGAGCAAGAGCAACGAAGAAAGAATGATCAACTAAAAGAATACTTAAAACCTAAAAACATATTCGTTAAACTCATCCTACCTTTACTTGCCCTTTCCCCTGTTGGGTTCCTTGACAGTTCCTAACTCCCTCAGACGCTCACCCCGAGTGACATAAGAGATATTCTCTGTTTGCTCGGAGCTAGAAGAAGACAGAGTTGGGAGAGTCGAGCAGGAGATCACCATCCATAAGGCTGATAGGAACAAAAGGGCCTCTAGAAGAGAGAAAGCCAGCAGAAGAGATGAGGCCTACAGTAAAAATAAGGTGTCACTTACAAGCCCCATCTTCTCACTGGCGCGGCTCTTCCAGATGCGAATGTTGTGGTCCGCAGAGCCGGAGTAGATGAACTTGTCGTCAGCAGAGAACATCACGGACGTGACTTTGTGCATCCGCTTGCCGTGGTACACGTCACGAGACCGGCCCTAAGGAGACAATTCAGTCATCAACCTACATACTATTTAAAAGTAAATAAACTTTATTCTGATGTATCATGAAATACAGGCTCAAGTCAGATATCCTTGACTAACACGGTGGCGAGCAGGCAGAGATGAACTATTGATACAGGGTGAGATTAATAACGTTTCTCGTTTACAATACACAACTGAACGTAGAGATAAGATATATACTGATTTTATTTACGGCATCATGTGTAACACGACGGCTGTGATATATAGGAGTGCATGTATATATTTACAGCAGAAGTCTTTTTAACCGGCACCCATGGGACTTTACATTTGCCGGTTAATATCACTCAAGTAACCACAAACAATTCATAGACACGCTATACATAAAAGGAAAACAATATCAATGACTTAAAACGGATAAAGAAGAAAAAACAATGAATAAATATATAAAACTTGGCCAGCGAGTGCCCATTTAAAGAAATTCTAGTGTATAGAGATAACTTTACCTTGACTCTCCTCCACCCTGACTCATGTACCCACCCTCACTCACCTCGTCTACCCGGAATATCCTGATGGAGCGGTCGAAGGACCCTGACACTAACTCACGCCCTGTGGGGGAGTAGTCGAGGCAGGTGACGGCACTGGTGTGGCCCTGGTGGATGGTGAGGATCCGTCTCTCTGAGTCCATCATGCGGACGTCAAACGTGTACGAACTGCACGTGACAAGTGTGCGTTAGTTTTGCACGTGAGCACGTCACGCTACCTTGCACATGATCAAGTGACGCTGGCATACAGTAGTTACTGATCACAAGTCTGGTGGTTGTGAAACATTATTAGTGTTTCACTGACGGAAGAAAAAGCTTCTCAGTTGTCTCGTCATCCCGATGTGGAGAAACAAGACTACTTGTCACCAGACTCTTACGTATGAAGTATTCAACTGACATGATGTTCTGATAAATCCATTAACTTGATATTTTTCAAACGCTCAAGTTTTTAATAACTGAGAAGTAGATTATTTGAAAATACAAAAGACATGGAACTTGTTAAAACTCTGAATAATCCAAAAATTATTAATCTTTTTACTTTTAACAATCTATTCTTTGTGTAGCGTAATCCTAGCTGCTTTATTTTGTGTAATTTACAGGGGAGCCCAGGCCCATGCTGAATTTTTGTGTCAGAGAACTCGCTAGAACAGCACAAGCTGCATGCCCTCATTGAATAGAAATTTCCTAATTTGGATCATGCAGTTAAATAAATAATATAAAATTAACTATTACAAGATATAGAGATAGTCTAATATGACGCAATTTACAGAAAGATGGAAAAGTCACACTTCAACAAATTCACCATCCAAATGCTACAAATACACCATTCAAATACCAAACCCACAAAGCAAAGATACTTTCCAAATACCACTCTCATAATACTGAGATGCCTTCCAAACATCACTGAAGGAACACAACACACAAATGCACACCCTCCACACACAGCACGCGCCCCACAACACAGACTTGTAGTCATCACTGGCAGCGGAGAGCACGAAGCTCTCTGTGGGGTTCCAGCAGATGTCATTAAGGCGCAGCTTCATCTTGAGCTTCTTGACGTCCTTGGCACGGATGTCGTAGAGGATGAGGCTGTTGTCGTGGTCACACGACGCTGCAATCATCGAATATGTAAAAACAGAAATTATTGAGGCTCTTTCATGCACATAATGTAGAGGGGATTTTTCAATGGATATTGTTGAATAGTTTACTGTGGTACTTGAATTAATATAGTAGCCTATATTGATACATAAACATAGAAGTATGTGTTTATAGGTAGTCTAGACCCAGACAGTGCTGCCTGACGCAGGTGTCGCTTAACTGGGAGGCATGAACCCTGTCAAGGTGCGTGAGTAAATTCCAAGATGATCGTGAGACGTCATCACTACAATATCTCACTATAAACTTGATCTCTATGATGCATGACTAAGCATATTGTAGTATCATTTGGACTCGGATTTTGTTCTGAAGAGTTGAGGGTTTTTGTTCCCTGACATTTACAGGAGCTTCGTGAGTAGATCAAGATAAAGAACGCTTGCCCTCATGCACCTGCCCCCCCCCTCTCCTCTCCTAGCTGTTCCTGAGAGCCTCCTGCAGCACAGCAGTGCTGGACCAGCCAAGTAACTCAGTCTATAATCAAGAAATCATAACTTTTAACCTCAAATCCATCCCTCCAGTAAAAATTCTTACTTAAAAATTTAAACAATCGTTTCTTGTGCCAATTACTCTTTTTATATACAAAGTGTTCACTGAGCGAGAAATACCAAATAATGATTAATAATGACATAATACCATACCTTGATTGGTTTTCACTTTTCAGACAAGTATCATTAATAAAGAACTAATGTACTACTTTCCCCACCCAACTTTGGTCAATAATAGCTTTGTTCGTATATTATAATTTGAAATGTTCAACTTACTTCAAATGGCATATGATACATAAAGGTAGACTTAATAATTTTTCAACAGTATCAACATTTGGCATAAGAAAGGAGCAACACACTGTAACATTACAACACAAGAGATGCATGCTCCTGGAAGGGACATTAAATATTGAGCTTAGTATAATTACAAATTTCT
>VCRD01002476.1:4599-17728 GCA_006783055.1 Trinorchestia longiramus | reverse complement strand
GTGGTGGCAGGTGGTGGTAGGTGGTGGTAGGTGGTGGTAGGTGGTGGCAGGTGGTGGTAGGTGGTGGTAGTGGTGGTAGGCAGTGATGATGATATAGGTAAATTATGGGCATACATATATTTACACTAATTTTCAATTACGAGGACCAAACTCTAGCACCCATAAATTTAAATATGTCATCAACATACACATATAATACACAATGTATCTCCATCTCTCTCTTTCTCTCTGTATCTGTGTGTGTCCGTCCCATTACTTCCCATCTATTACTGGAGAAAAATTATTAAATCGAAATCAGAACGGGTATGCATGTAGCATAAGCATTGTATTGTGGATACCAAAAGTGCCGGATAACTATAAAATACTCAATTTTTTCCGTTATTAGCTTTCTTCTCTTACACAGCCACGTTATCAGTAGATAACATGCAAAATGGAAGTCCTGTATATATTAGTGAAAAGTATTTATTTAAAACACAATGATTCGTCGTAAATCTTTAATGCATTTATTTTTATAATGATTTCCAATTAGTCTAATCTAAATCATGGAATTTCCACGGGAACTGACAAGTATATAATAGAAGGTGTATCTCCATCTCCCTCTCTCTTTCTCTCTATCTGTGTGTGTCCGTCCATTTACTTTCTATCTATTACTGAAGAAAAATTATTGAACTGAAATCAGAACAGGTATGCATGTATTGTAAGTATTGTATTGTGGATACAAAAGGCACCAAATCACTATAAAATACTCAATTTTTCTGTCATTAGCTTTTATTTTTTACACGGCCATGTTATTGGTAGATAAGTTACATAACGGATGTTGTGTATACATACATGAAAAATATTCAGATTCTGATAGTACCACGGGTAAAACTGAAAAACGTATTTTGTTTCATAGATTCACAATTTCATAACTTTTAAACCAAAGAATTTCAACGGGTACTACCTAGGCCATGATATGGGCAGATAAGATGCACAATGGAAGTTCTGTTTACATTAATGAAAATATTCATTCAAAACACAATAATTTATTGTAAATCTTCAATACATTCATTCCTATAATAATTTCAAATTAGTCAAATATAAGTTGTGAAATTTCCACGGAAACTGGGTAGCTTCGTTGTAAACATCACAATTGTACAGTACGATTTTATCTTGTATCATTCGTACAAGGGGAGAACAGGCTATTGATATCATGAGCACTTTAGTTTTAATGTCTAATGCTAGGGTTTGTCCATCACTAAATCCAGGCACCAAAACTTGGCCGCCACAAACTGCTCCGTGATGAGTTCTGGAGTTCTTTGTTTCCAGCCCTTCTATGTGTGCTGATGTTGCTCGTCTCGTTTTCTCTAATGAGGGCCTCATTAACGAGGTTCTAAGCTGTGGAGCTCTTTAATGAGGGTACAAACTCACACAAAATGCACGCACACAAAACACACATAAATGATACGCACACAAATGCACCTACAAAACACACACACGCAAATTCTTCTTTGAATTGAAAACTTTTGCAGTTTTAAAGAATTCAATAAGAATATTGTTGGTTACTTCATGTATCATTACGAACTGTATTAGTTATTGCTGACTGCTAGGTGCCTTCATTCGTGTACAGACATGTTGTTGAATCGAAACATTTAATACATGCAAATAATACGATCAATTCAATTACAATGCAATTAAAACATACAAGTAATACAATTGCAATAAAATCAATACGATCAATGCAATTACAATAGAATAAGTACAATTAATACGATTACAACACAATTAATACAATTGACACATCAGCCTTGACCCTGTGAGTGCAGGCTGAACTGTTCAGCTGGTGAAGGAGCTGTAGCTTTATTAAGGAAGGGTAGCTAGGATACCGGGTTACCAGGATACCGAGATACCAGGATACAAGGATACAAGGACATTAGGATTCCAGGATATCGGGATACCAGGATACAAGGATGGCGCCTCCAGCAGCAGCTTGGAGAACACGAGCCTCCTGCATCCTGCTGCTGCTGATCAGTTCACACGGCAGCTGTGTTGCTCAGCTCAATATTGGTGAGTGAAACCTGCTGAGGTATTCGAATTAATGTGTTGTGAGGTGTTGTGTTGTGTGGTGTTGTGTGTCTAGTTATGGTGTTCACCTAAATATGATGTTCAGAGCTACTGTGCAAATCCAGTAAATGTCTGTCATGTCTCACATGTTGTAAATGTAATGCCAGCGAAATAGAGTAACGAACAAAAAATGTGATTTAAAAGCACTAAATTAAATGAAACGAAACTGCAGAGAGTGTGCATTATGCGAATGAAGAAAGTTTTTCGTTTCTTTAATTTGTTTTCGTTAAACTTAAAAGAGAGTTTGATTATTATGCCACCCCTTGTGTGTGTGCTGCATGCTGACCCACATAGCTCACCAGCTTTAGCTTTCTAGCATCACTCAAAGTGAACACAATTGCCTGGTGCACTCAATACCCATGAATAAAATGGGTCAATACCTGTCAATTATACGTGAGAACTGTGGTGTAACAAAGGGGGGCCTTCAGTAGGAGGGCTGTCAGTAGGAGGCTGTCAGTAGGAGGGCTGTCAGTAGGAGGGCTGTCAGTAGGGGGGCTGTCAGTAGGAGGGCTGTCAGTAGGAGGCTGTCAGTAGGAGGGCTGTCAGTAGGGGGGCTGTCAGTAGGAGGGCTGTCAGTAGGAGGGCTGTCAGTAATGCCGTCCTTGCTCCCCATAATCCGCCTCCCTTCCTCCCTCCTCCCCTCCTCCCCTCCTCCCCCTCCGCAGTGAGCATCGTCGACGAGAGCCTCCAGGAGGCAGGGGCGTGGCTGGCCTCCGCCACCGCCTCCGCGGAGGCAGCAACAGACGAGACTGTCTCCCTCGACGTCTTCACCGTCTCCATTGAAGACGAAACTTCCGCTGAAAATCAGCGTGAGTATTTGTGTGTGTAGTGTGGGTGTGTGGAGTGTGGGTGTGTGGAGTGTGGGTGTGTATCGAGGCTTGGTAATGCAGACAATAATACACCAAGATTGGCCAGTTACAAACGCTGCTTTGATCCTGGCAGTGATGTTGAAGACCTTGATCACTTTGCAGCCCCAACACAACACACAGTACACACAACACACAGCACACACAACACACAGCACACACAACACATAGCATACACAACACACAGTACACACAACACACAGCACACACAACACACAGCACACACAACACACAGCACACACAACACACAACACACACAACACACAGTACACACAACACACAGTACACACAACACACAGTAATATTTCTGTCATAGCAGCCACACAACAGTTTCGAACATGGAATTTATACCTCAATACATCAATATTAAAACATACTTAATGATCTTTTAAACCCTTGTATGGTTTTAAGTTTTAAGTTTATGTTAAATACTCTTGTCTTTGTTCAATAATAAGCATTGAAATATTGCTATTTTTGGTAAATAATGTCCCTCTTCTGTTAAACTCGGCACTTAAGCCTCTGTTGTTGCTCTCAAGCAGTGTGGTGCAGTGTACAGTGTGATTCAGTGTACAGTGTGGTGCAGTGTACAGTGTGATTCAGTGTACAGTGTGGTGCAGTGTACAGTGTGATTCAGTGTACAGTGTGGTGCAGTGTACAGTGTAGTGTGGTGCAGTGTACAGTGTAGTGTGGTGCAGTGTGCAGTGCTCTGTTTAACGGCGTCACAGCCGTGTTGGATCTGACGGCTGGAGGGTGGGAGTACGGCCGTACTACAGCCACGAGACTGGCCGTACCTTACGTCCACGGCCAGATTTCCATCGCCCAACACGTGGCGGCCGTCGACTCGTTGCTCGAGACACGTAATGCTACTGATGCAGCCCTCATCTTCTCTGGGGAAGACGGTGGGTGTTGGTGGGAGTAATGTGGGGTATGGGGAAGACGGTGGGTGTTGGTGGGAGTAATGTGGCGTATGGGGAAGACGGTGGGTGTTGGAAGTTGAGGGATATGGGAAATAATTTGCTTTCTGAATTGTACTGTGAGGGCAATTGTGTTCCTAAATTTAATAATTTATTGCTGACCAAAGGAACTGCAGCCAGAACACACACGTGTACGTGTTTACAATGAAAGGCACACTGCATACGCTGTGTCCTACAGAACTGGACCAAGCATTGTACTACCTAGTGGAGGGCAGCAGCGTTCGCGTCATCGTGCTCGTAGGGCTCGACCAGAACAGCACCTCCTCCCTCAGGAGGATGAGACCTGCCCCTGCGTACTACGTCCTCTTCGGCACAGGCAGGGAATGCGCCCTGCTGTTTGACCAGGTGGACCCCGTAGTGGTGTTAGCAACATGAGTTAGGAACCACTGCTACGAGTGCTTCCACAGTTACGGTGCTAATTTAATGCTAAGGAATTAAATGACACATGAAAATATTTTTGTACTTATGACAATAAAACAAACAAACAACTTTATTTCCAATCAAGTACACAGTACATAGACATTAGTACATTGGTTTTTCAAATTCTTAAGGTTAACATTCTTAGAGAAAGGATGATGGTGAGCTCCATGCGACGATCCTGGGATGTGTCCATGGGCGATGAGTTGAGGGCTTACCGATAAGTGCGAGCTCACGGCGTGAAACGAGAAACAGCTCGTATTCATTGCCGGGTTTCGAACCCGCGGTCTGTCTGCCCGAAGCAGAGACCCGATACCTAACACAGGCCGCAGACGACTCGACCACGGTGGCTGCTGTGGTGCCAGCACAGTCTTAGTTTGGTATTTAGTCTCGTTCTCATTAAGTGTACAAATATGTCCATCGTGTTGTCACATTAATGGCGAGGTGTTACTTGTACGTGCACATTTTAATGAAGCATGACCAGAGTTTACAGTCTACGCATGACCAGAGTTTACAGTCTACGAACTGAGGTTTGGAAAAAGTATCAGTCATGAGAATAAAATAATTCTTGATGCGAAGAAATTTTTCATGCAGAGTATTTATTTCTATAATTTTATATACTAGATACTCAGAATGTGTTTGTTTTAGAGAGCTTGTATCCTAGATACTCCTGAGTATTTACCTCACTGAGTTTCGTTTGGTAGTTGTATTGTTCTCATTAAGTCTGTAAATATATCCATCATGTTGCAACACCTATAGAAAACTGTTACTTGTGCATGCACAGTTTTTTACCTCAGTGAGCTTGTATTCCAGATACTGAGTTACACGCACGTTACTTCGCAAGATCTGTGAGAGTAATAAAACACTACGGAATTTGCTACCAGTATTTAACTTACTCGTAGAGATCTGATACGAGTGACGAATGATCAAGGCATCTTTTAAATATTTTATTGAGATTCTCAGATGTACTCAGTATTACTGTACTCATGTTGCAGGGATGACACACATCAGTGGACTTGAACGAAGTAGTTCTTGTTACTTGTTGTCGTAGGTCGCATCGTAGAATGATCTCCACTGGTTGTAGGGCGCAGTTACTGTCTAGACGTAGCTACCTAGCACTAGGCACTAATAACTAGCACTAAACACTGCTAACTAACACTAAGCACTGCTAATTAGCACTAGGCGTCGCTAACTAACACTAGGCACTGCTAGCTAGCACTAGGCATCACTAACTCTAGATACTGCTAACTAGCACTGTTTATCGCTGCCCTGTACTAGGCGTGGCTACCTAGCGCTAGTTTATCCTAGTTACTAGTAACCTTTTATTTTGACTTCTTTCCCCTGTTGGTCTCAAGGAAGATAAAGGTTAAACTCAGGCGGTGCCTGCAAGAGAGCTCTTCATATTTACCTGCCTACTTTATGCTTCATATCGTGTCTGTATTGGAAGTTTCATGAGGAACTTCATCGAATAATGTAGACAAACAATACATTCGAGTCTCTTTTTTTACCGTAATTTAACTCATAACGTAAATTTAGGAAGTTCATCTATGCAAGAAAACGCATATCATAAGAAGCAAAATTATTGGCCTATATTGAGTGCAATGAAGAAATAATCTATAAAACACTACAAGTAGTAAAATAAGGAAATAATGTTAGTGAAAATATCACCGTTTAAATGTGTATCAAATATATTCGTGCAGAAATCAGGCATGCAGAACCATTTTTTTGGAGAGAAGGATAGGAAAACAAGGGGAAAATTGACGCTTATCTAGCGACGGAAATAATCTCCAACTTACTGCAACAAATGCTGCTGATTCTACATTAGATACCCAAGTTACCACTCAGAACCGTGGACTCTCTAGAGTACGCTTATGGAGATGGTATAACATCTCTAATTTTAGCTCATGGTTGTTGGATGCATCTAATACTCTTAAGAAGAAGTCTAAAGGATGCTCTGAAGATCCTTCGCCCTCACATGGAGTCACAAAAAGTAAGTTGAATACTGGTAGTGAATTCCGTAGAGTTTTGAATATATCATTCCATATTACTCACACTACTATGTATGCAGTATCTATGACAGAAGCTCACTGAGGTAAATACTCTGGAGTATCTAGGATAGAAGCCCACAGAGGTAAATACTCTGGAGTATCTGGGATAGAAGCTCACTGAGGTAAATACTCTGGAGTATCTATGACAGAAGCCCACAGAGGTAAATACTCTGGAGTATTTAGGATAAAAGCTCACTGAGGTTAGGTCAGGTTAGTTTAATGATTTTTTTGGTGTCCACGGAAAGAAAAATTGGAAGATCTGGAAATTTCAGTTCGTAAACACTCTAGTTGAGCTCCGTTATCTATTCTGTAAAGGAAAGATGCAAGATGACCGCTGAATTTTTAAAATATTATGAATAAATTTTATGTATCAAATAAATGTGGAGCATTAGGGGCAAGGTGGACTGAAAAGGAACGTAAAACCTTGTATTGATGTGATAACATTGTGGGACCACTCCCAGATCCCACTCCCCAGTCCCAGATCCCACTCCCCAGTCCCAGATTCCACTCCCCAGTCCCAGATCCCACTTCCTAGCCCCAAACCCCAGCGCTCAGCCTCAAGTGAACACTAAGTAGACCTCATGTAGAAGTTGAGGTTCACACACCCAGCAACCTCTACATCACACAACACACCAGCGCCACTGCTCCTGTCACCATGGCAACAGCAACACGAAGAGCATACCACTAGGATGACTAGGATCACAAGGAGGACTAGGATCACTGGGAGGACTAGGATCACTGGGAGGACTAGGAAGACTAGGATCACTGGGAGGACTAGGATCACTGGGAGGACTAGGAAGACTAGGATCACTGGGAGGACTAGGATCGCTAGGATGACTAGGATCACTAGGAGGACTAGGATCACTAGGATGACTAGGATGACTAGGATCAATAGGATCACTAGGATCATTAGGATCACTAAGATCAATAGAATTATTAGGATCACTAGGGTCACCAGGAGAACTAGAATGACTAGGATGACTAGGATTTGTAGTGATTTCGTTATTATCACTCTTCAGTCCCAACCCTCAGACATCTCTTATCTCCGAGCAGACATTGAATATTTTTATCTTACTCGGAGTGAGCGTCTGAGGGAGTAAGGGACTGTCGAGGTACCCAAAAGGAGAAAAGGCAATTAATGGCAGGATCAGTTTAACAGTTTGTATTTAGTTATTTGAATATGATATTAGTTCTTGGTTCTTCAATGCACACGTCTTGACGTCGAATAATGGCGTACTGACATCTTGCCGCCAGGGCGCCGGGGCATTTAGAGTTGGAGTACGTGCACTTCTTGTTAGTGCGTGGGTTGTTTGAGCCCATCCTGTCCGCAGACAGGATGGTTGGTTTCTGCTTCGTTCGCTCTGCTGTTGGCTGCAAGTTGAGTTGTTCAGGTGATGAGAGCTCTTGGTAGAGATGTTGACTTTGGAAGTGCTTGGTAGAGAGTGCGCAACGAAGAGCGTTGCAGCCTCGTTATATAGAGCGGTTGGCTGGGCTCTGCTGCCTAAGCGTTCGATGAAAGCTAGCCTCGTCGCGGTACTCGTTTGTAGTGGAGCCATGCGATTCACTACAGATCGCTAGGAAGACTAGGATGACTAAGAGGACTAGAATAACTAAGATGAGTAAAATGACTTGTGACTAGAGTGCATTTTCACAGGCTGTACAGCAAGGCTTCGTGACCAGAGACTCGCGCTGGACAGTTGCCATCACTGGCACTGATCCTGAGAACTTCAGGTGAGCACCAGCCACCTAGCTAGCACCAGCCACCTAGCTAGCACCAGGCACCTAGCCAGCACCAGCCACCTAGCTAGCACCAGGCACCTAGCTAGCACCAGGCACCTGGCTAACACTAGGCACTTAGTTAGCACCAGGCACCTGGCTAGCACCAGGCACCTAGCCAGCACCAGCCACCTAGCTAGCCCCAGGCACCTAGCTAGCACCAGGCACCTAGCTAGCACCAGGCACCTAGCCAGCACCAGGCACCTGGCTAACACTAGGCACTTAGTTAGCACCAGGCACCTGGCTAGCACCAGGCACTTAGTTAGCACCAGGCACCTAGCTAGCACTAAACACCTAGCTAGTACTAGATACCTAGCTAGCACCAGCCACCTAGCTAGCACCAGCCACTGGGCACTCGAGTATCACCACCACCACTAGTCTCTACCAGAGCACGTAGAAGTGCTGGTCTAGTGATAAGTCACACGAAGCATTTATTGCTTCCTTTTTTATTTTTAAGTAATATTTTGTTATTAAATTGGCTTTACATATCATTCATCGAGTTTATTCTGATATGAATTGATTAGTTCGTGTTCAATTATTCGTTTTTTTAATGGAAATCCAGTTTGCGATTTTTAGTGTGATTTAATCTGCGCTCTTCTAGCAAGTAAAAGCAACAATACAACAATAATGCACCAGTATACATACTGTGGGGAGCAAAATAATACAAGAAGTTGATTAAATTGCCAGATTACACATTTATAGACCATTACAATTACGAATTAGTATAAAAAGGTGAATAATACATATATCTAAAATCCACAAATATATAATAGAAAAAATATATAGAACATGCATAGTAGGTACGTGAACAAAAGTTTACAACACATTTCAAGATATACATACATACATTAATACTTTGTTGCATAGCCTTATTACTATTTATGGCTTCGAGACGTTTATAGTAGTTCACTACCAGCCTTTTACAAGTTTCGAGCGTAATCTTATTCCATTCTTTAATGAAAATTTCATTGAGTTCAGTGATGTTATTGGGACCTCTCGTCTGAATCTTCAATTTCCATTCCCTCCACAAGTTTTCGATCGGATTCATGTCCGGGGATTGACTTGGCCATTCTAAAATATTTATCTTCTTCATCTTCAACCATTCCTTGGTTTCGTTTGCAGTATGCTTTAGATCGTTGTCTTGTTGAAATTTCCATCCGCATTTCAATTTTAACAAACGAGTTGAAAGTAGAAGCTGCTCTTCCAATATTTCACGATATTTCCTGTCAGTCATGCTTCCTTCAATGATGTGAAGTTCACCTACCCCTGATGAGCTGAAACATCCCCACACCATGATTGAGCCACCTCCAAACTTAGCAGTGGGTATGGTGCACTCTGTATTATACTCTTCGTTTTGTTGCCTCCAAACATGGTTTGTGCTGTTTCTCCCAAATAGTTCGATTTTGGTTTCATCTGACCACAGTAATGAGTTCCAAAATGCTGCTGGCTTGTTCAAATAGCCGTTGGCACACTTCAGCCTGGCCTTGACGTGACGTTTCTGGAGAAGAGGTGGCCTACGAGGGGTGCGGGAGCGAAGACCTTAATGGCGTAGTGCCCTGCTGATCGTGTGTTTGCTGGCTTCGATTCCAGATGCCTTGAGATCATCCTTCAATTCTTCACGAGTAGTTTGAGGCCTGTGCACTACTGTTCGGATCAATTTTCGAACAGCACGGTCGTTAATTTTCCGAGGACGGCCAGCTCGAGGCTTACTGAGAGTCGTATTCCGGGATTTCCACTTACGTATTATGGTTCCAACCGAGGTTATAGGAACACACAGCTTTGCACTTATATTCTGATATCCCAAACCTTCATTATGGAGTTCCACAATACGTTCGCGAAGATCTTGGCTGATATCCTTATTCTTACCCATGCTTACGACCTTTCAGAACGAGAGCTGCTGTACCAATGACACATTATTGGAGATGAATGCTGACGAAAGTTCGGTTGTCAAGTATTGAAATGTATTAGAACGTTCTGGAATAATCCTACAATAATTTTCATGTATAATATCGAGAAAAAAATCGGGTATTGTAAACTTTTGCTCACGTATTTATTATACATGTTCCTATATAGTTTTTCTATTAAATATTTGTGGGTTCTAAGTACATTATTAACCTTTTTATACTATTGTTTATGAATAGCCCAATTTTCGTAATTGTACGTGGTCTAGAAATGTGCAATCTGGCGATTTAATCAATGTGTTGTATTATTTTGCTCCCCACGGTATGTGTGCAAAATAGAAGTTAAAAGAACACGTAAATATTTATTGAGTTTGAGTTTGGTGAGGGTGAAGTGCAGCTGTAGTACAGCTGTAGTGCTGCTGTAGTGCAGTTGTAGTGCAGCTGTAGTACAACTGTAGTGCAGCTGTAGTACAGTTGTAGTACAGCTGTAGTACAGCTGTAGTTAGTTCAGGTCACAGCTGTCATGTCAACACGTTTAACATAAGAATTTACACCATAATTTTCTTCCCTTAACCTCCCTCCCCTTCCCTCCTCTCTCACCTTCCCCCCTTCTCTCTTTCCTCCCCTCGTTCCCCAGATCACAGTCAGTACCCAGTGCCACTACAGTCACCGTCATGAGTCCTGACCCTGAGAACTGCTGTGTCGCCCAGAACCTCCAGCCTGGCTGTGACTGTAACCAAGTCAATGTGAGTGACAGCTGATGCTGGACTGTAACAGCTGGTACTGGACTGTAACAGCTGGTGCTTTACTGTAACAGCTGAATATATGTTAACATGTTACATAAATTGATACGCCTATTCAGTGTAGGATGTTACAAGAATATTACGGGGTGCTGTGAGGTCGTCATGGGTGGGCAAGTGACGTACAGAGCAGATGTCAGCAATAGAGGAGGTGTCAGCAACAGAGGAGGTGTCAGCAACAGCAAGTGTAAAAGAGTTGTGTTGCAGATGCCAGAGCAGTTGACCAGCAACCTGGTGCTCATCCTGACGAAGGCGCTGAAGGCAAGTGGCGCTGGTGACGTGAAAGGCGAGTGCAGCGCTCTACCTCAGCAGGCACCCCCCACCCAGGCCTTCGTCAGCGCCTTCAAGAAGGTACGACCCTTCCAGAGGCATCAAGTGATGAGGAGGTGTTTGGTGTTAAAGGGTTATGGTGGTGATAGTGATGGTGGTATTAGTAACAATACTGAGTATTAACAATAGTGATAGTGATGGATTTTGTAGCGTGTGGCGTCTCCGCCATTGTGGCATGGACCGCCTCATGAAGCCCATAGCGGGTAGGAACTGCCTTAACATTAGTTCTTTTTACTAGACGTATGGAGCACAGTGCTGCACACACAGTGCTGCACACACAGTGCTGCTCACACAGTGCTGCACACACAGTGCTGCACACACAGTGCTGCACACACAGTGCTGCACACACAGTGTTGCACACACAGTGCTGCACACACAGTGCTGCACAACATGTTCACTGTGTGCAGGAACTGTCGTCATGGTCAGGTGCTGTGTGGAAAGAAGAGAGCCACAAAGTCAGCTTCTCCACCAGCTTCCACTACACTGCGGTCACGGGGACCAAACGAACTTCCATTGGGTCGTGGTCCAGTGATGCAGGCATCACGCTGGAGCCTCTGTTCCAACACACGCCCATCAAGCGTTTCTTCCGTGTAGGCAGCGTCGAGGTCAGTTATCCGGTTACCAGTTTGCCGAGTTACCAGGTTACTGGGTTACTAGAGTACCAGGTCGTCAGATTATTGGGTAACCAGGGTACTGGTTTACCGGGTTACCAAGTTGCCAGGTTAGCAGTTTGCCGGTTACCAGGTGGCTTGGTTACCGGGTTACCAGGTTATTGGATTACCAGGTTACCAGATGAATAGACAGCAAGGGTGCGATGTTACAAGATTGTAAGATTGCATCGTAGCAAGGTGAGATTGCAAATTGAGAATGTCAAAGGATTACAAAATTATCAAATTATGAAATTAGGAATTAATGCCCCTGTACTTCAGCTCCATGCAGCATTGACATGACCGTTTCCCCTTCATTTCTTAAAAATAATGTCATATACTGTGCATTGTGAAGGCAGGAACAGTATTTATCTCAGTGAGTTTGTATCGTAGATACTTCACTGTATTTACCTCAGTGAGCTTCTATCCTAGATACTCCACAGTATTTATCTCAGCGAGCTTCTGTCCTAGATACTCCAGAGTATTTACCTCTGTGGGCTTCTGTCATAGATACTCCAGAGTATTTACCTCAGTGAGCTTCTGTCATAGATACTGCATACATAGTAGTGTAATATGGAATGATATATTCAAAACTCTACGGAATTCACTACCAGTATTCAACTTACTTTTTGTGACTCCATGTGAGGGCGATGGATCTTCAGAGCATCCTTTAGACTTCTTCTTAAGAGTATTAGATGCATCCAACAACCATGAGCTAAAATTAGAGATGTTATACCATCTCCATAAGCGTACTCTAGAGAGTCCACGGTTCTGAGTGGTAACTTGGGTATCTAATGTAGAATCAGCAGCATTTGTTGCAGGAGGTATAGCCTGTGTTGCATTACACAGAATGTTTTGCACTGCACAGCCTATGTTGAAGTACGCAGCTCGTGTTGCCCTACACAAAATATGAAGATGCTAATTACGACATTGACGACGATACACCCTCACACTTTCCATGTATCATGAGCGGATCTAAGCTCAGTATCCTGCCTACACCTTCAGCACGCATTGCAGAAGGAAATCCTGCTATTTGTTTGTTTTTGTTAATTTGCAGTCACGCCCCTGGTTCTATGAAGACAGCGACCCAGACGGCATCACCTACGAGGGCTACAAGGGGTATTGCGTGGAGCTGGCTCTCAGGTGGGCACAATACTACGTACAGCTGGCTCTCAGGTGGGCACAATACTACGTACAACTGGCTCTCAGGTGGGCACAATACTACGTACAGCTGGCTCTCAGGTGGGCACAATACTACGTACAGCTG
>VCRD01002475.1:44312-69405 GCA_006783055.1 Trinorchestia longiramus | reverse complement strand
TACGACACTCAAGCAAAAAATTCAATTTTTCATACCTAAATTCATGACGAAAATGCAGACTCGATAGCGTTAATCATCGTGATTCTCACTAATCATAATTAATACAAAGGCGATGTGGATAGCTCACACTATTCACACTGGAGGAGGCATATCAACTGAATGTTCTATCCATTACCACGATCTTCTGCAGTATTTCGTAAATATTTAAAGCAGCCCCTGCACAAGATAAAAACCACAAATATCGACTGGATCTTCTATTCATTGTTACAGTTTTTTGCAGTATTTCTTAATAGTTCAAGCAACCCTTACAGAAGACAACAAGAAAATCAATGTCCAGACGGCTCCAAAAGATCGCTAATGAACTAACGGACAACAAGCTTCTAATGCTCCAGCCCCGACCTGCTCCAAACTGAAAAGAAAAGTGTTGGCGTGTTTGATTGCTTAATCACTGAGCTCGGAAACTCCATTCACTTACGACGCACAACTTTGTGAAATAAGAGTGAAAATTTCACTGGACTTGACCTAGCGTTAAGCCGTTAAAAAAATTTAACTGTCTACAAGTGTAAGGTAGTTGAAAGCCAAATATAGGTTGAGTGGATCAATATGAATTCTTAATATCTGATGCCAGGTTTAGTTACTTAAGAAATGAGTACTGATATCATACTTTTAGTACAACATCATCTTAGATCATTTCAGAAACGTCAAATCCAATAGTAAAAATAACTATTTGTCTATCAAGCTTTATATGTATAGCACAGAATTTTGAGTTTACCTAAACATTACAACAAGATTTTAATAACGCAAATATTTTCTCCTCAAGGAGGGAGTTGACTGTTGTATGATTAGTGTACAGCATTATCACAGTAGAAGAGGCTTCTAAGTTCTTTCGCTCCCAAGATCGTCTTGTCATGAGCTAAAGGTGAAAACCTGTTCGCTACTTTTTGATTCTGGTATACATAAATTGGTACAAGAGAATTACGCCCCAGAAATGAAAGAAACTACGTTCGTTTGGGTCAACATAGTATTAACAAAAAAAATTAGGAGTAAAATTTGTTAAAAAAATTTATTGTTAAGAGACAAAAAAATTTAACAATGTGTTTACTCGAGTTTAAGTAACTAGAAAGCAATCGAAGAAATGGGCAAACACCTATTTTCGACTCGTACTTATTGACATGTATTTATACATGGATGAAATTAGTTCTTACTTTTGCAAAGGGACTAGTGCACCATAGCCTAGTTTTTACCGAATTATCCTCAGATTTCCATCAATCACGGTACGTTTGAGGAAGAACAAAAACGTACAAAAATTCCCATTAATTCAGCCCTGAAGTTGACCTGGGCGTACATGCTTTAGGTTCTCACCTGTGTATCCAGACACAAACTTCATGGCGGTCGACAGGACTTTCTCTCACAGCAATACATTGTGGTCTGTAATGAAAGACATCTACGAGCTTTGTTCCGACGCCCAGTTTCTTCTTATTCTCTTCCTTCCTTAAACGTCCGTCCAGCACGCACACATTCCTGTACTGGAGTGCCAACAGTACAGCGATGCAGGAAAGGAAGCGCGTTGGAGGTTGAGGGAGATTGAAATTGGAAGGTATTGTGGGTTGAAAGTATCGCACCCGAAAATAGTAGTAGTTTGAATTTGAGGGATGGATTGGCTAGAGTACTTCTATTTTGTTTTCAGTATTCAATCGAGTTTAATTTATAACTTTAATGCAAAGGAAAGTACTTGAAACTGATAGGACGTGAGGAAATTTCTGAAAGGCTAAAGATGAAATAAAAAATTCGCACAAGGGTATACTTGCAATTTTTCGATGCGAAAAGTGAGAAAAATCGTAATGATAGGGTTGCAAATTGTGAAAATTAAAGGCCATTCACACGAGTTTGCAAATTTTTCCCTGAAAAAGAGGACGATAAGCTAAAGAAGAACAAAGGTAACTTTTGTCGACTCCTTTTCCGTCGACATGGAAACAATGTTGTCACATGACCGATCGATACAGCGTATGACACAATACATGCAGGCATGAAAGCATTTCTAAGGAGTTTTAACCACCAGAATACAGAGAGAAAAACACCGGAGTACGTTTAGTTTGAATAATACACAAACGACTTTCAAAAGATGTTATGGGAACTCCAAATTGAGACTGAACTCACAATTGTAAAAAATATGTGATTCTTGAGAACGTGTGGATAATATCTTGCCAAAATATACAAGGTTACTGAAACAGTGTATGTTTAATCACCCGGGATGAAAACAGGAAAAAAAGGAATAGAAGGGAAAATATAAGAAATTCACTTCAACGTATACAAATATTCATTCTCCAGGACTCCAGCAGCTGACACTTCAGTGTTCACATTCAACACTGGCTTATGTTAATGTCTTACAAATTGATCAGGGAAGAGTTTCCAATATTTTATACAATTTTATTTCGTTCCCTACTGTATGTTATCTAGTGTGAGTTTTGAAAGTCGTATTTAGCGTAAATAAATCTTAAACGACCAAATGTACAGGAGCGGCCGAAGAATGTAGTTACCTGTCATTACCAAAATTAAAAGTGGTCGACGAAGAGCCACAACAGCGAGGTGCTCAGTAAACATTACAATGAACTAGCGATAAGTTGTACACATGTTCATCTTAGGTCGTAATCCGCAGCATGAAACATGACAGGAAAAATACTAATGTTGATTGCGCGATCCGCATGCATTGAACAACACAGACGTAGACCAGACAGAAAACTTGGCACGGCGATGAAGCAATTTGTTAAATAAAAGTGAATACGAGTATGAAAAATAAGCTAAAAGCTGTACGGAATGATACAATAAATTAAGTCAAAGTGGGAAAATGAGTATGCATTCAGTAGCATAGTTCAACAAGTTGAATTACATGTTAGCACATGCATAAAAACACAAAATGAAAAATAAACGGGAATCATCGAGTTCTTTGTTCTGGGATGTTGCTGGAACGAGTCCTCGACCGCTGTTAGACTATAAAATCACACCAATTGTTTGAACTACAGGAACACAATCACAACGACACACGACATTGGAGAAATGTGAAGCCATAATCGGTGCAGTTTAAGGAAGCGGTCGAAGTAACGCAAGGGAATTCAATGAAAAGAGTTCTAGTGCATCAGAAGATTACATTTGTGATGTGAGGCAAGAACAGAGCGTGTATGACTTGTGTAGCGATTTCTTGCTGCATAGTTGTGAATGTTGCAGGCGATTCTGTGGTGAAGAAAGCAGGACTTGTGCGATAAATACATCATAGTTTGTTACACTCGTATACATATTTCTATCACAATTTCTTATTGACAGGTTTGTATTATAATTTGCTAAATATATGTTTACCGACTTATTGTTAAGTACATATTATAACAGATTTCTCAATTATTTTGTTTAACCACTTATTTCCCATTGTATCATAGTTGAATGAAGTATTTCCTACTTTCATAGAATTAAATGTTGTTTTTTTCATTATTATGTCGTTCAATGGCGCACTTTCCTTTGCCATATACTTGAACTCCAAACTTCTCATTGCTAGATAATGTAATCATGTTTATCTTATAAACGTATAGTTAAGTCAAGTATTTCCTTTTGTTATACAGACACTTTCTTAATACTGTATCGTTTATTTGTGCATTTCCTCTCACATTAAATACACTTTCTTAATACTGTATTGTTTAGTTACGTATTTATTCTTGCTATACAGATACTTTCCGATTACTTGATATTTTAGTTGCATATTTCTTTATAATAACGAATATTGTACCATAATAATTGCGTTATTTATGTGTTTAAAAAATATGTTCAGACATTTCAGTATGGGAGATGTCAATAAACTCTTGTAAATGAAATGCAGTCAACAATACGTAAGTAATTAACAGGAGTCAAAATGATCAAATTATCCTACAGAAATGAAAGAAGCTTCACAGCATCTCTAGGAAAACAAACACAAAACTTGTTAAGCAGCATAAAACATTAAAGTTTTTACTATTACAAACATTTTAAAGTTCTACTGTTACAAACATTTTGAACATAAGCTTAGTTTCTCAGCAGCTAGCCGGAGGTTTGAATGCCCCGATCGTGCATCCACAAGAAAAATAGCGCCCAACCTATACTAAGGCTACCTTAGATGCGTGTTTTAAAGTCTAAGAGCCATTTCATCTATTTACTCCATGTTTCAGTAAATACTGCGAGTTTCCGATACGAAAAAGAGGCGTAGATTCAAGACGTTACCTCAAGAGCGTGATCCACCAGTGGACAAAACATCAATAACGTAATGAGGCTCACATGAATAGACTCCGTAACACCAAGTAGCCTTCTATTTAAGGCTGGTTAACACTGCCCTCAGCAGCTTGAGGAGAAAGGGAAAGTGAACACGAAGAAAGGCACATGTCCCTTCCCTCCGACTTATTGAGGACAACTGGGTGCTTAGTCCGTCTCACAACGCTAACAGTTGCCTTGCATTAAATAAAAGGTGTAATATTCATGGTTTTTTATAGCGTAGCTGGCCCAGCTGACATGCAAATGTCCCTAACAATACAAAGTAAATTAGTGTTGTAGAGATGAGACAATGGCTGCTAGATTACGAGTAGTGATATGAGAGAGTGCAAGATATTATGTCAAGAGAGTATTAGAAAACAACATGTAGTCTAATACTTGTAACATAAAAATCTTTTACTATTAAATTAAATGTATTACGTACGCACAAGTATTTTAATATCCTACAAGATCAAATGATATAAATACAAACTGGAATGAAGCATCGTAAATTTTCATGATATTTTAAATTAACTAAGCAAGAAATGAATTCTACTTGTTATTTGAGGAAACACAATTTATGAACCAGGAAAAAACATCAAAGACATTTCATTTTTAGAGTTACAGTGTACTGATTCTCGTAGTGAATTTTTCTTTCATTTTTCTAAGAAATGTTATTTTAAGTTAAAAGAAGAAAGTAATACATTCTTTCCCTATGCAAAAAAAAACACGAGCTACTCAACAGTAATATACTAAGAAAACTGCACTGCAAATTGCCGCTTGAAGTGAACGTTTTACGATTTATGTTTTAAATAACAAAGAACGTACTTAGAATTTATAATAATGAGTAGATCATGGGGTAATTTTGTAGAACAAATGTTTTGCTCCAGCAAAATAAATTCAAATCGGTAAATTTTGTCAAAAAGTTGTTTTCTGTATTCAAAATAAATCCATACGAGATAAATTTCAGGGAATACTGCTTAGAGCTGAGCACAGAAAGTGAATGTGGGAAAAATATTTGCGAGGTGTGAGTGGAATCCAAGCAAAGGATTGCCAAAAGTTGTTCCAGTATCTATTTTATCACAGAAACTACAATTCTACTATGGCAAAATAATTTTAATTTGTAATTGTTCGTAAAAATTGATTCACTTTTTCAAGGCCCATTGAAAAATAGTTATGGTCGATAAAATCAAAATTTGCTTGTAAATTGCAACATCACGTGCTCGTAAAAATGTGTGTTATTACATCAGCATAAATGCACAACACTAATATGTGTTCGTTAGAAAAGATATATTTGTGACTGCAGTTTAAATCTCAGAATTATGAAACCATAATTTCATCACATTTCAAAACGCCTTCATTGGCGTTTTGAAATATTGTCATATGATGCGTTTTTTCCTTTAATGTTCTTGCATTTAATGATCTGGCAATCTAATGCTTATTGCAACAATTTTTAAACAACAGAGCACTGAGAGTAAGGATTCTGAATTTACAGACTGAATTAAAGCCAAATCGCAAAGTAACTGAAATATTTGTAGTAACAACCGTGGACTTTATTGCTCTTATAGAATTTTTTGTTGCTATGAAGTAATTACATAATAATTTAATCAGCAGACTTTAGTGAAAACATTGTCTCTACACAATTTCTTAAATCTTAGTAAGTTTAATGCTAAGAATAATTTAAAAAGTTTCAGCAGCTTTCTATCTTTTAGGTCTCTGCAATTTTCTCCTGTGAATGAGTATTTGACGCATATCGCTACTAATCCAAATGAACGGCATTTGTACATTTAAGCGCAACGGTAAACCACATTTTCGAAAGTTGAAAGCATGCAACTCGCTCTCTATATTTGTACTAATTAATAAGCATATTTTTAAAATTAAATTTTGTACATGGTGTTCGTGAAGTCGGGTGAAAAGGAAGGTAACCCCTGAATAAATTTACCCAATAAGATAATCAGTATGGTCAAACATTAATTTATGGATTTTAAAAATATAAAATGTTAGCTAACGATTAAAATTTGAATACAAGATTATCATTCTAATGTGTTTGTTTTATTTGTGAAACGTTTTATAGGCGTAAGATGAAAGTAACTTAAATATTTGGAGTGATAACCGTAGACTTAAAAAATTGCGCTTCTTTTTCTTATCCTCGAGTATATCAATAATAAAAACCAATGCATTGACCCAAATTGATTCTAAATACTTCGAGTGCACACATACATTCATACATTAAATACATTATGAAATTTAACGCACAGCATGACAGATTTACTGCGGAGACAATAGGCATAAAATTATAGAATAACACTATTTACAGTACGCAACAGATTCATACGTGATCGACCTAATTGCTCAGTGAACCTTCGCCGCCAAGCAGATGAAATTAATTAAATGAAGAATAACCTATGATTTTCAAGATTTTTTATTCCGTACCTAAAATATTTCTACACATACGGATCTCAGACCCTCAAGATAAATGTAGCCGAATTTCGAATCTTACTATAACATTATGTCAAAAACGCACTTCTTTTATTTATGGATGATACTTACAATCAATAAACCTCCCGGTTCATTAGAATGTTGAATTTTAAAGCAAATTTTCTCGCGCATCATTACCACGGTCGTCCGCTACACATTAGACATTTAAATCTATTCTGCAAATACCAACATTTATTTTAATTTCCCTTCGTTTAGTGCATCAATTTCATCGCAATTCCACTTCATCTCAACTCTCACTTAGCACTTATCGCCTTCTTTGTAGAATTCTTCAACGATTTCAAATCACTTTCATCGTACAACTCACTAATCACTGCATACAACGTAATTACAATCGTAACTAAGAAAACCTAAACGTTAAAAGATTGAATGACAGTTCAAAGGCACTGAACATGAAACAATATTTAACTCTGTGTAACAGGATATTAAATACCTTATGAATAGTTAAAACAAATAAAAGAACACCAAAAATAGGGTGAAGGAAAATAATATCGCTAAAGGAGGACTTCAACTTTTTGGCAGAGTATAAAAAGTGATGTAAAATGTAAGACCAATAACACTGAACCTGTATTGAGAATTTATACAACTTAGATTTGTAGAAATTTACTGTACAAAATTCTTGATAGCGCACCATTTCTTTGATTAAGATAAACGTAAATTCAATTGAAAGGGTACTAGTAAATGCATATTTGTATTCCCAATATCTAAAATAAATAAATAATTTTTCTGTTGAGAACTAACACGATTGTCTTGTGTTGATATTTCCCCTTCACCCTCTACACCAAAATAACATGCAAGTCCTATAATTTAATTTAGACATTACCCTGTGCACATTTTTACTTTTATATCAACGGTTATACATATGTTCAAATCATAAATCTCAAGGCTGTTTAAAAAATGACAACATTTGGTGTGTTTTTCACTCGTGTGTGTAAGTAGAAAGTAAACAGTGAAAAACCGAAAAACCAAAAAATTGCATAATGGTTGGGGAGCATTTTGCAATTTTTTTAAAAACGTTACAGAACTTTAAAGTGCCTTCTTTCACAACACAGGGCAAAAAAATTTATTGCAACAGTTGCATTTATTTTAGTATCTTTAATCAATGAATGCTGATGTTTCGTTTCATAGAGTTTTATCAAATTGATGATCCCGCCATAAGAGATTCATATAATCCAAACCCATTGAACATTGAATTCGTGACCCTGTAGCCGCCAATATTTTTGACCTCATCCAGTTGGAGGTCAATAAATCCTCCAGTGGAGTTGGACATAATGGTTATAGCCTTCCTGACACGCAGCTATAATCTTAAACTTGGGAGCATCAGCAACTGATTTGAGCTAAATGCCTGTGATGAAATTCTCAACAGATATAATTTTTGGGAATTATTATACTAACACACACAGACACATAGGATAATTAAGCTGAGAGATGACGCACTAAAGTGCTATTATTTGTGGGGTTCAAAGGCACGAACATGTTATAAAGAAGAGATCAGGCTGATGAAAAATTTAACAGTAACGTTAAAGGTTAATTTCCGGAAAACTGAAAGTTTAACACAAAACAGGTATTAATGTCAAGCTGCTAAGCAATTACGTATGTCTAGACATAATTATCCCCTTTTGAACATGGCATTGTACATTCTCTCGTAATTAGATTAGATTGACACATTTCGTAAGTCAATTAGACCTGTCCGATCCGTAACACCGTGCACTAAAGAATATCCGCACGGTGGAAAAATTTCCTCCGATTGAGTTAATGCTGCGGAGCGTAAAGCTGCTGCAAGCGTGTTTTTTCGGTGAGACTAATTGTAACATATTTTCGAGTTTAGTTTGCTCTTTTCGTGTCACGAGCGTGTCATGGCGTGATCAAGTTAAATGAGTGAGTTTGAAAAATATTAGAAGGAGTAGGGGACTAGTTTTCATTGATATTGAGTTCGTGTTTTTAAATTTTTTTCACGCTAAAAACACTATTCGGTGAACTGGGAAAAGCGAGAGAAGGAAAATTGTGGGAAAAGCGATTGAGGAGCAAGGCTTTCTACTTATTTGTAGAGTACAACATCAAAAACAGCGTTAATATAATTTTTTGGACACTACCATCTGGAGTAATAAAATTTTCAGAATGTTTTGCGAAGAACGGAAATCCAAATATGAAGTTAAGTGATTAAAACATTTACGAGAAGAATGAACTTCATACTCGGAAAAACAAGACTCCTTGACATTTAAGCTTTAAAACTTGAATAATCTAATTTGCAAGCGCCTTTTTCATAAAGCAATTCGAAAAAATGTCAGTTATCCATGGTAAATGAGTTTGAAATATTTTCCTTGATTACCTAGTTAAAAAAATTCGATTGATGAGTACGAACAACAAACAACGAGCCTGAAAATAACGAGTACAGTAAACAAAGTGCACTGCTGAGGAAACATGCAGTAATGTTACCGAAATTCCATCCTTACAAGAAGAATATTATCAAAGTTTATAGACACGTGACCTCAAGTCGCGTGTTGATGTGAACGCAGAATAATTAAAGGAGTTGCGGGATTAGAAAACGATCGAGCCCATCTGCCTTCTGTGTGAGATGACATGGTGAGGGTTAGCAGACAGGGATTTTGATGAGAGTGAAGCTTACGTGCATCACGCAAACGTTCAACTTATATAATATTGAACTAAATTGCTTTAGTTCTTGGTGCCAGCGTTAAATATCTTCTTGGAACGACGGCACAGTTTTCAGAAGCGTTTTTTCTGTGCATACAGAATACGCGAGAATGATCAGCGATGTCGAGCGTCAATTCGTTTAGCAAGAGTTGCTTTCGTGTTGCATGGCAGCATTTTGTGCTCTGCACCAACCAGCCACTGCACGCCAACATTCAAACAAATATACACAACTGTTAGAACATGCAAGTCTTAAATAAACATTTTTACACTAGATCACGAAAATTTATGAATCGATATCACATGCTCCGTTTGTCTTTTCTATTTCGCGACAATAAGGACAAACTTTTGTAAAAAGGGTCATGCTAAAATTTTGACGTGTTTCAAGAAAATTTACAGCCTTGGTCAAGGACCACTTAAACTCAGCCACCACCGAGATTCTATCATAACATTACCAATAGAAAATCACGCATGCATTGATATACAATGCATAAACAAATATGAAAAAAGTATTCCTACAGACACATAAACGGTAGATGTTTCGGCATACCTCCTTACCAACAGCTGAGGATATCAAACAATCGATTCTAAAATTTAATTGTCAAATGTTTCTGATACCATCACCTTACTTAGCTAGGTCTCCATCCGAGAACTGTGATGACTTCTACTGACACGTACATATGAACGCTCATCAATGTTGAATTTAGTTTAATTTCACGAATTATTTCTTTGACAGCGTATTATGCTTTTTACTGAGATTTGAAGCACACAGTCGCATTAATCCTTTTCTTTTGACACGCCATCACTGCACATTCGCCATAGCAGCAAGCACTGCAAAGTTTATTCAGCAAGCACTTCAGTGATCATCCACTGCTGCACGCAAGCAAGCACAATTTAGAGCAGCATGCAGTGAACAAAGGTCAGACATGACTGGTTTAAATAAAGCAGCAGATGCTACTGACGGGAAGCAACTATACCTCACGAACGTGTTATGCTATTCACGAACATCAGGTGCCACTGATGAACATCATCGACAATGAAGTGCATCTAGGCATCACTGACAAACATCATGCGTTTTTTATCGAGCACCAGACATCATGAGGTGATAGAGACGATCATAAAGCATTACAGGCAAGCACGACACAACAATGAGGATCGTCACGCTTAAAAAATCTCGCCAACACATGGTGCCGAAGAAGATAGTGCACTTGAAAATCTTAGACACAAGTTTTTTTTAGTTTTTACGGAAAATTTGCCTTGATTCCTTCAAGGCGTGTCACAAAGCACGAACAACTATGTGGATGCGTAATCCTTTTTAAACTCCAACTTTGCAAGAAACGTACGAACCGTAAAATATTTCATTGAAGACAAGCATCACGTCAATACCTACAATCTCACACTCATATTAACAGTTCCCATCTCGAGACGACATTTTATTGTCAACCAAACTTTGTATTTCCACAACCTACCACAAGGAAAATTTGATTCTGAATTGTGATCGTTGTCACTCGTTCAGTATCCCATGGTAAACTTTCAAGTCAGAGCTGACCATTCATTGAGGAGACCAAGTCTCACTTGAACTTGTCACTGAACTCACATGCCACTCGTAAGCTCTCACATCAGCTCTACCCAGGACGAACACTGAGGTCTTGCTGTACTCACAGGCCTATGTAAAGTCTGTGTTCTGGTACGTACAAGCATGATATTTGACATTTTTACCGTGTTTGGCGCTTAACTTTTATTATATAGTAATTTACGGTAGGCATAATTACTTTTTTATTCCCAATACAGTCATTATTTATCTTTCGTTTCCAAAGGCTTTCTAAAATGAAAGATTGTAGGTCATCTCCGTTACGTTTACAACGGCCCTGCACAATCGTATTAAAACCCGTGACAAAATTGTACTTTCTTGCGCATCACCGCTTTACAGATGAACTTATAATGGTTATTTTAAGGTTAAAAACACTACTTCATGCCCGGTTAGGTTAGGCTTGATTAATTTGAGTTAGAAAATAAGTGCCTTAATAACTTAAATTTAAGTTAGAGCTTAAAACTACACCTGAAGTTAGAATTAAGCTAATGCTAGGTAATCTTAGGCAGAAGAGTTTCAAAAGCAGTACAAATTAAATGCCAGAAAATAAGAGCAATGATTGAGCCTGTATGCTGAGCAGACGAAGAAAGCTACAGTACATCTTTTACATCTTCATTATTATATTAAGATAAATAATACTATTACATTTAGTAGTATCATACATTGAATATATAAAATTTACGCATTATATTTATATCCCAATACAGACCACAAACGAGTAAAAGAACGTTATCTAGAACATCAGTATAATGATGAACTAATGTACACAGTTGGCCAAAAAAATGCATTTGCTCCTTAAATTGCAATAACTCATTTTCTGTTCAGCGGAGTAAATGAATAAATCACCATCAAAAAGCTAAGAAAATGATTATTTCATATATGACACAATTTTTTAAACTGGGCTCCTCTGGCTCCAATGCAGCGGGAGAACTCACGGCCAAAATCGCCTATTTAAGTTTCACTAGGTATAGCTGCGATGACTTTCAGCGCTTTCTCCTTTATGTCAGTGATACTACCTGGAATTATGATTAAAACCTTTACAAATCCCCATCGATAAAAATCTAAGGGATACAGGTTTGGAGATTTCGGTGGCTACAGGACGTCCCCATTCCTTCAGGTCTTCCAGTTTGAGATCGTCCAGATCGTACTCTGTTGCAGTTATGGAGTTCCTTCTGCTGTCCACTTGTTAGGAATCTTGCAAACAATTATCCGAGTCGGTACGAAGCAATAAAACCTGTGGAACCTCTTTATTATTACAGCCTTCGAGTTCACGCATATCATTTCTTTCACGGGAAACTTGCGTTGGTAAAGAGTTAGCTGGCCTATTTTAAGGGGAGAGAGAAAGAACGTTGAAAAACGGAGCATTAAAGAGTACATGAGGGTGGCATTTATGTTTAAAAGGTCGGTGTAAAGAATACATACTCTGAATTGAAAATTTTTCAGCTTTTCGATAGTGGTTGTATATATTTCTTATCTGAACATAAAATAAGTCATTGCAATTTAAAGAGCATATACATTTCATTGACCCACTCTGTATGTATAGGTGACTTTGCACAACGCCTAATGTTTATCAGCGGTGCCTGCACACTGAAAGTGTGCAGTGCAGCACGCAGACACTAAAAGTGTGCAGTGGTGCGTGCAGACACTGAAAGTGTGCAGTGGTGCGTGCAGACACTGAAAGTGTGCAGTGGTGCGTGCAGACACTGAAAGTGTGCAGTGGTGCGTGCAGACACTGAAAGTGTGCAGTGGTGCGTGCAGACACTGAAAGTGTGCAGTGGTGCGTGCAGACACTGAAAGTGTACAGTGGTGCGTGCAGACACTGAAAGTGTGCAGTGGTGCGTGCAGACACTGAAAGTGTGCAGTGGTGCGTGCAGACACTGAAAGTGTGCAGTGGTGCGTGCAGACAAGACTCGGAAAGTGTATTTTCAGCGCAACAACATGCGTGAGGACCGCGACAAGGTCATCGCGTGTTCCTCTATCCACGGCTTTGAAGTAACACGAACACAGCAGAACAGCCACTCAGGAGTAAAGGAAATAATTGTAGACATCACTCACAGACTGAGACAGACAATCATCGAAAAACAAACGGAAAGACCCCCGTAAAATTGTTACAGTTTCCTCTCCAAGACAAAGAAGGGTTTAACAATTTTAAGTGCTCCACCGATCCATCATGTCTCCCTAAGATTAAAATCCACAGCAAACGTTTACCTAAGCAAAGAAAATAACAGCAAGATCGAGACATTTGCTGGCAACACAAGCTTTTTCAAGTCAAAATTATGAAGCATAGATGGTGATTCCACGCGATGCATTTAGTATACGACCTAGTGGTCAACCCACCGTGTATTGCTCACGGTCAACTCCTAATAAGTTCGACTGTAGAGACTTGTGTTTTGCAAATGCTGAGGTTAACCCTTTAGCGACCAATTTTTTTTCTAGTTTGTACGTCTAAGCTCACAAAGACCGTTTGTACACTGATGCAATGAAGCACGCTGAGAGCCAGGCAGCCAAAAGAACGACGCTGTATGTAACATGCCGTCGCGTTCAAACCTAGTAGCAACCTCATATTGCTCACTGTTTAATTATTAGAACAATTCTCCTAAAGACCGTAAAAGAGGACCGTATGGTCCTTTTCGTCGCTAAAGGGTTAAAGCACGCGTACGTATTTTATAACATTCAGATATCGGAGTCAAAAAATGTAGAACCTCTAATTCTATTCTCGCACCGGGACTACAGTTCTACTCTAGGGTGATAAAGATATTGTACGTAATTATTATGAAAGTGGTAACGAAAACTGGTCATTTCTTTCACAAAAATACAAAAAAATACAAAATTGCAAAAATACAAAAAATACAAAATACAAAATAAAAAATTGGTGCACAGTTGGGAAAACATTCTTACATAAGTATTGTGGAAACCATTTGGAAAATCAATTTTTCTTTTTATTTCTTGTAATTCTTTTAAGGTATAATATATAACGTTGAAAGCATCTTGTATAAGAGAAGTTTTTAAACTTTTTTCCCTTTGCACCGTTTCCGACGAACGTCAAAAGTTGTACCAGGTTGTTCTAAAGTTCTGTTACACTTTTACCTTAGCGAAATTTAGAAGCTTTCATCATAGACAAACATTAAATATCTTTAATTTTTATGAAGACCCTCACAACTTCAAGTCTTTACAACACAAGGTTTTCGTTCCAAGTCACAGCCTCGAGTCTGTGTTAGCTCAGAGTGAGATAATGAATCTTTGACAAATTACTTGTCTTCCCATGAGGTGTATGGACATTCACATATAGCGGTCATGAGATGTTACATTGAAGCACATTGAAAATATCACACTTATGAAGCAATTCAAATTTATTAATAAAGTGGTTTTGTTGTACGGCTATTGATATCACTAATTATCCAGCATGTTACGACTGCTGTAGTAAAAAAAAGATGGCAGCGATAATATTAATGAGGCATTCGTTATCGATGAGATCCGCTGGTGTCGTCTTATTCTAGCACAAAATTAATAAGTAAGAAAATCAGAAAAAAGATTTAGAATAATTGAAAGAATTTTCGAGCAGCCAAATTAAAATTAATATTATTAACTAATTTCGTCTTTCATGACCCTAATTTCTTCGTACCGCTGGTGGGTTACAGTCATTATTAGCTAAATTGTATTTGTGGTGCTGTGAATTTATAGTAAAAATAAGTGCTTGTAATAGTGATAGCTTCGAGCATTCATATTAGCATCGCATAAATACAGATACAAAAAGTTATAGCCTCTATGTCTACATATTTATGTACTCAAAAATACAGACACAAGAAGTCAAATTGTTTTGAAGTCGCATCAGAACTATATGCACATGAAAATAAACCTCCTTCCATAAAGCACATATAGATCAGAAAGTACACAAATCGATACGAGTTGAAGAAGATAAGACTTCCATACACACAAACTTGAACATCAATGATATAGTTGATAATTTATTAGAGACAGCTTTTAGGAGATTGCTTGTTAAATTAAATAACGCTCAAAATACGCTATGAAGTCCACACTACGCACATCGACTTAAGATTAACACGTCTTCACTGAACAGCGCTCAAAGATATTATTTTTTACCACTTATAGACCATACAATTTTAAAAGAGTATTGGTGTAACACAATGAATTTGTTACAGATATAATACAATGTAATTTCAAGGTATCAGAAGATTTTTTAACATAAACCACCATTATATAGTTTTCGTTCTTCATGTCAAACATTTGAGAGAAAATTTACTACGTCAAATGGAATAATTCTTCTTTTTATTGGAGCATAGAATCGAACACAACACGGACTACCAACATGCACAACACGGACTACCAACATACACAACACAGACCACTATCATACACAACACAGACTACTATCATACACAACACAGACCACTATCATACACAACACAGACTACTATCATACACAACACAGACCACTATCATACACAACACAGACCACTATCATACACAACACAGACCACTATCATACACAACACAGACCACTATCATACACAACACAGACCACTATCATACACAACACAGACCACTATCATACACAACACAGACCACTATCATACACAACACAGACCACTGCTCACAATTTCAGTCCACACAGTACTACGAGTTAAATTCACTCCCAGAGCGTGTTCGCATTCAAAAATAATATTCTCTATGTTCGATGCAATCAGGGCCTTACAGCCTCCAATAATTCACATCGTTTTTAGTGTACATACTTTGAAATAACAAAATGTTCAGCATCATAGAAAATGACACTTATATAAGCACCATGAAAATATAAAAAGACATAATTAAATTTTAATATGTCACTTACCTTGGAATTAAAATGATCTTCCTCAACGAGATGTACGCGTAGACTGGACGTGGGTGTTGACTAGCAGGACGTGGGTGTCCTGACTAGCAGGACGTGCGTGTCCTGACTAGCAGGACGTGGGTGTTGACTAGCAGGACGTGCGTGTCCTGACTAGCAGGACGTGGGTGTCCTGACTAGCAGGACTTGGGTGTTGACTAGCAGGACGTGGGTGTTGACTAGCACTACGTGGGTGTCCTGACTAGCAAGACGTGGGTGTCCTAACTAGCAGGACGTGGGTGTCCTGACTAGCAGGACGTGGGTGTCCTGACTAGCAGGACGTGGGTGTCCTAACTAGCAGGACGTGGGTGTCTTGACTAGCAGGACGTGGGTGTTAACTAGCAAGTCGTGGGTGTCCGGACTAGCAAGACGTGGGTGTACGGACTAGCAAGACGTGGATGTCCTGACTAGCAGGACGTGGGTGTCTTGACTAGCAGGACGTGGGTGTTAACTAGCAGGTCGTGGGTGTCCGGACTAGCAAGACGTGGGTGTCCGGACTAGCAAGACGTGGATGTCCTGACTAGCAAGACGTGGGTGTCTTGACTAGCAAGACGTGGATGTCCTGACTAGCAGGACGTGGGTGTCTTGACTAGCAAGACGTGGATGTCCTGACTAGCAGGACGTGGGTGTCTTGACTAGCAAGACGTGGGTGTCTTGACTAGCAAGACGTGGGTGTCCTGACTAGCAGGACGTGGGTGTCCTGACTAGCAGGACGTGTGTGTTGACTAGCAGGACGTGGGTGTCCTGACTAGCAGGACGTGGGTGTCCTAACTAGCAGGACGTGGGTGTCCTGACTAGAAGGACGTGGGTGTTAACTAGCAGGACGTGGGTGTTAACTAGCAGCGTACCAGTGAAATTCACTGGTGACAAATTCCTCTCGTCGTAAGAGTCAACACGGAATGCTCGTAGTAGTATGAAAAACACGGAAAAAACAAACAAATATTTTATTTAAGTATTTCGTGGTAAAAAGTACTGCTGTATCGTAAATATGATGCACGTGGTGGTGATAGTGTTGATAATATTTATTAGTATGGAAATACTTTTCGAGTCTTTTCGGAGCACAAAAAATTCTACACGATCAAGGCTCGTGAGAGGACGGGAGAGGTGCATGAAATGGCTTCTCAAACTTTACACCACGAGTACAGAAAACTCCTCGGGAACTCAGTAAGCATCACCACAAGTGCAGTAAATCCTCTCCTGGGTGCAGTAAATTCTCCTCTGGGGTACAATTAACTTACTCAGGTATACAGTATGCTTTTCCAGGAGTAGAGTGGACATTCTCCGAGTTACAAGGAAATCTTTCCTGAGATAAAGCGAGCCTACCTTAGGGTATAGTAAGATTACCTAGCACAGTCAACCTCACTTACAGTCAACAGGAAGGGTGACTAAGTAAAATTTATTTTAAGTATCCTTTATCTTAAGTATACAGCCCCCAGGAAAAGAAAGACCGGCATTACAATCCCAAGACCAAAGGCAGAATCTCGGGAACCCTCTACTCTATTGAAAACACCTCCAAAAAGTGAGGTGATACTTCAGTTGAAGTGGTAGTAGTCCTTGCCTTCTGTGAGTTCCAGGGATGCGAGGTTCTGCTCAAATTGTCCTCCAGTAAGTCCCTGCAGGGTAACACAAGGTGGCGTGTAAGTTGAGTTACTAGGCTGCCTATAATAATCATTACAAAATCAAGGGTTTGTGAGATGATAATAGTGAGAGACTCCTCACTTTTAAATAGCTATTCTTATGTTGAAATTTTTTATTTATTTAAACTCAAGTAAATGTGACACGCAGAGGCCATATATTAGTGGCTGCAATGAAAATTTTCGTTCATTTTGTGATGAAAATGCATCTTTTCATGTGTCATAATTTTACAAAAGAATTAAATTCGGGGAACTCCGAATACTTTTTATTTTACAATTATTTTGTACACAGGTTTTGAACTGTATTTTGAATAGTATCTTAGTGTGTGGATTAAACTAATTATTTGTACAGGACCCTGACGCTCAACATAATGTGTGCTATTGTACGTATGAAAGTGAGATGGATATTAGTGTTTCATTTCATTTCACATAATATGCAATAATTTAACACAACTAAAACGTACGTACATAAATGTTTCTTTATATATATTGGTAAATATAAAACTGCACAACCACACAAATGAAAGATAAACTAAATATAAACACTGTCTAGTGTCACCCATATGAATGATTGCAAACTTTTCCGGATTCCCGTGGCGAGGCAATGAGTGCGTAAAATGAACACTATGAATCTATTAAATTGCATGCATAATAATTCGAACCTGGGTTCTCAATGATTTTAATGCAAGAGAAGATAACGATGTCTGAGATTCTAAAAGAGTCCAGTCATGCAATTTACAGTAAATATTGTTGTTCTTACAGTAAACATAAGAATTTTGAAGAGAATTCAAAGCCGAGAGTAATGTACTAGTTCGATACAAATAAAGCCAACTAACTTTGTCACAAAATAAAAATAAAACATGATAACTGAAAACGCTGTATTTAAAGTAAGAATACTGAAAACAATAATTGACGCCCAAAAAACGCTTCAATGAGGCAAAAAAGCGAAAAGCGACTTCCAATGAATGAAAAATTGCACACGATAACCATAATGAATAATTTCACGCACCAGTTTTACACAAATAATGAAAGGGGGCACGGCACTCCTAAAGTGGAGGATGGGCACACGAGGTTTGGGTCGTTCCTCCGACTCTTCGTGGGTGTAGAATTTGCCGATCTTCTTGGCGTCGACGTCGCAGAAACATCGCACCTGCAAACCACACGGTCTCGTGAGGTACAATGTGCAAATCAATAGCCAACATTTCAGTATTATCGACAGAGATAGAATCTTGGTTGTTTCCTTTGATAATGTATACCGTACAACAGAACGAAAAAGCAACACTTCAGCATTATGAACACAAACAGAGCTGTGGTCATTTTGTTTTATAAGAGGTAGCAGAAGAACAAAGAGGGATCATTTTAATATTATCAACAAAAACAGAACCTAAATCGTGTTCATCTATAACCCGTAACGAAAGAAAAAAAACTAGAAACAGTTCAAGATTATCGATGGAAATTGAACTATCATCAAAATAGTTTCAAACAGCCTTCAGAATAATACAAATTTTTATCATTATAGTAACAGTATAAACGAAACTTCAACGTTATTGGTAGAAACTAAATCTTAATTAAAAAGTTTCACATGGTCTGACGAAAGAAAACAAGGAAAAAAATACGAACACACTTGATAAATTAAACCGAGGAAAACTGGATCAAAGACATTAAAAGCTCGGCATCGAAGAATTCTTCATGAAAATGTGTGAAAAATAAAAAAGTAACATACAATGTCAGAAATTCGGCTAATCAACTTCAGGGTTAATATGAGCGACACACGAAAATATTATGAAATCCATAAGGAGTACCGATATTAACCTTTATTGTGTGAGCTCTATTTCTTTTGTAGGTAATAATCCCTTTCCTGAGTAAGCTAAACTGGTTTTTCGGAAAACCTAACCAGTTTTGTAAAGCTTACCAATGTTGAATCAACAACAAAGACGTCGTACTGGTATGACCTTGTACTTACAGACAGATTTATTTTCCGTTATTTATTTTTAAATGTGTAAGTTGCATTTGAAGAATTCTAACCTTCAGGACCAAGTTCTTTTTTTGCGTTCTTTAAACACGATCAAGATAATTTTGATTGGGAGCGCGTTCACTTAAAGTTAAAAACAGAACCCAGGCACACACCTTCCTCCTGTTATTCAGATCTAAAGACCGATACAGTCTCCGTCCCTGCTTGCCGGCGCTCCAGATGGTGAAGCTCGACCACTCCACCAACACCCTCTTCTGCAGCTCCTCCACTCGCGCCTTCCAGATGGTCTCCCTGACACAAGTCAAAAGCCTGAGTACACGTGCGTAATGGAAGAACGTGAATTATGTGCAACACTGCACACAATCATGTGCGTAGGAAAAGGAGATTATATCTTGTCAATGGTCATTGAAGACCGTCAAGCGAGAAGGATTTCAACTCTGTGGGGACACCAGGGAGAGTCTCAGGTTCAATTAGTGTATGTCATGCAATTCTGATAAGAAATCCATGGAACGCTTTTGACACCACAATTGCAGGTCCACGCTAGGGCGAAAGAAGGAAGAATGACAAAGTGGGTTTTCAAGTATGCTTTAATATGTGAGAAAACATGATATTCTTCAAATATAACTACAGTAGAACTTCGGTAAACGAATGCCTAAAATAACGAACAAATCGGTTAACGACCAAAAATTTCGCTAAAAACTTGTCATGGATAACGAATAATTTTCGGATAACGAACAGCAAGACAAGGAACCTACGTGGCATCCTAATCTCAGTAGCGCTCGAGACGTTGTTGCAGTCGGTCGTTGCTGTTTTTCTCCCGTTGCATCAGTGTTTTTGTGTCATTTTATTTCTTTATTTGCATAACATAGCCCTCAAATATGTCTCCAAAGAAGGTGGAAAAATTGATTCGGTTAACAAAGGTTTCAGTTAACGACCAGCTTTCAGGAATGGATTGTGGTCGTTAACCGAGGTACTACTGTATTATTTAAAAATACGTAACCTGTTCATAAAAATAAATACTCACTGAGACACGGAGAAGGTAGCCGCGTGTTCATGATACCTATAGACCAACAGAGGCGAACCTGGCACCCGTACCACAGAGCCTCCATCTCTGAGGTGGGCGTAGAAGAATAGCAAGTCTTCAGGTGTACCTTTTCCTGCCTCGCTGAACTCGCCCACTTGTAAGAACTTCTTGCGTTCCAGGAACCAAGTAGGCATGATCACTGTTGGGCCGTGGGATGTGTATGCCTGCCATAAAATAATAATTATAATAATAATACATATACCTTGGCATCTCTCCCCTCGCATACAGGAAAATTACTTCGTTGCAGAACAGTACTGATGGCAGTGCCGATGCCATTACAATAGCCGATACCTGTACTGCTAAAACGATATTACAATGGGTGATACCAGTGCAACTAAAATGACATAACAATGGTCGGTACCTGTACTAATCAAATATTACAATGCCCCATACCTCTAATACTAAAATATTACAATCACCAGTACATGTATTACTAAAATCATTTTACAAAGGCCGATAACCCAAACTACTAAAATTACAACAGTCCGTACCTTTACTACCCAAAAGATAAAAGTGTGGACGTGCGGCCAATACGAACGCCAAATTCTCTGAGAGACCTATATTATGTCACTACTCCACAATATAATAGTACACAAGTTAACAAACTATAAGTTTGTTGCTTGCTTGGTTCGTCTCTGTCACGATTTTTAAAATTTAGATGGGAGAAAATTCAGTAGGGTATACATGTATTGCAAGAATTGTATTGTGGACTCCAAAGGCAAGTCCTTCAATGTGGAAACCCCTTCGCAAAGCCAGCATCCACTATCCAGGCCATGTTATTGGTAAATACGATACAGAATGAAACTTCTGTATATATTAATGGAAAATACTAATTTAAAACACGATAATTCGTCGTAAACCTTTTATACATTCGTCTTTATATTAATTTCAAATTAGTCATATTTAAACCGTGGAATTTGCACAGGAACTATGTAGTACAATAATAAAGACCAATACTAGCCGATGCCGTTCCGATACACTGTGCTCTCACCGCATAAGCTTGGGTCGTAATGATTGCTACAATTTTACTAAAGAATGAGTCGCAACCGTGCGCTTTCGTTTGAGAAACTAAAATACAATTCATGCCCTTTTAAATAGAGCGATTCAGATTTGCATCGCATGAAATTTTCGTCATCAACTTTCAGGTATGTTTGGTCGTTCACATTGGTTACGAGAGCTTCAAGGCAGTGTAGCATAGATACCGCTAAGTCTGAACAGTGGTTCTTAACCTTGTTGGAGGTACCGAACCCCACCCGTTTCAAATGCGCATTCACCGAACCCTTCTTAATTAGAAAAATAAAATATGATTTTTTCAAATTCAAAACATAGGTATGTATTTTAGTGGTGCACAAATTGAACCGTGCAACAACATCACTGTGTTCAAAGAACAAAATCATCAGAACATGATATTCACACAAAAAATATAATAATGAATATTTGCTTCAAATCGGTGTGACTTCTGCTGTTGCCTTCTAGGGACCAGTTCAGAAATGCAAGGCTTCACCTTGGCAAGTACCACTCTCATGTCATTTTCACAACGAAGTCTGCTCCTTTTCTTCGTTTTTATGCCCAGCATTCTCGAAAAGGATTGCTCGCAAAGATGTGTTGTAACAAACGGTATGAAAATCTGCAGAGCTTTCTTAGCAATAACAGGGTACGTTACCATTTGTTGACACCAAAACGTTGAAAACGTTGTTATTCTGAACAGTTGCTGTTGAACCTGGCTCTGCTGAATTTCAAAGATTTCATCGAGGTATTCATCATTGACATCTGTTGTCTCAACACTAAACGTGAACTGATGTTTCATCCATACTGGATAGGACTCTCTTGTAGGGTAGTATCCGTCGAGAGACTTTACAAGCCCATCGAAGTGCGTGGCAATTGCTTGCTTTAGTTCCGCGGGTACAGAAATGTCTCCGATTCCAGATACATCTTCGATCTTACACAGTCGTCCAACAGGGTAAAGTCTGCGAAGTTATTGTTCTCTGTTCTTCGTTTCCATAACGGTAGCTTTTTTTGAAAAGCCTTCAGATTTTCCTCTGCTTTGATGATGTTGAATCCACCGCCCTGCATCTTGTGATTGAGATGATTGAGAGCTGCGAAGATATCAGCCAAGTGCACTAAAATGAGAATAACCTCAGAATTTTTGAAACAATCTGCATGACATTGTTGGTGCTCTTGCAAAAACAGGGCTAATTTCACACGCACGGAAAAAACGCGATTCAGCACCTGTCCCCGGGATAACCACCGAATGTTAGAATGGCACAGAAGTACCTCGAATTCAGAGCCCATTTCTTTACACAGCTCACTGAAGATGCGGTGCCTCAGAGCACTCCTTTGCATATAGTTCACGCAGTCCACTATTTTTAATACTTCTGCCAGTTTTGGAGGCAACGTTTTTGTTGCCAACGCATGCCTGTGCAGAATACAATGCATAACAATAATGTGTGGTGCATCGGCTTTCCCTACCGCACCAAAACCAGACTTTCTTCCCAGTGTGACTGGAACTCTGTCCGAAAAAAACTGTAGAGACCATATCCCACGAAAGACTGTTGTCTTTGAAGAAGTTATCCACAGGTTTCTTCACTTCGGCTGCCTTAGTTATTGTTGTAAGAGGCTTACAAAATAAAAAAACTTCATTTATCACGTCGTCTCTCACATAGCGCACTAATACGGCAAGCTGGCTTAGATTGGAAACGTCTGTGGTCTCGTCAAGTTGAAGGCTGAATTTTGCTGGGCTTGAAATCAGATATACAACTACTTGAGCCAAGATGTCTTTGCTCATGTCCTCTATTCTGTCGCTGATGGTGTCATTTGAAAGAGGAATTTGGGATAACTTTACTTCAGTCTCTTCTCCCAGCATGATATTCGCCATCTTCAACAAGGCTGGTTTTACGAGTGTTTCACCAATGATAAGTGGCTTGCCTTGCTTTTCAATCAGGTAAGCAACTTCGTACGATGCTGTGAGGATTGGTTTGTTGATGGGTACAAAGCCGAGAACAGGTAGAGTAGCCTTTTCATCGAATCTGGCTCTCTTCACCTTGAATTCAACATGCGTTGTGTTCTTGTATTTTTCATCTCAATGCAGCTTAGGAAAGTCTTTTCTTAGTTTTTCCGGTGATAGACTAGAATTGCTCAACTTGGCATTGCAAATCATACAGTTAGGACGCTGACTCCCATCACGTTCCACTTACATGTGAATCCATATTGTACATATTCATCCGACCTCTTTCTTCTTTTGCTCGACATAGTAAGTATGAAGGGATTAAAATATTAAGAAAGAAATCACAAGACGTACCATCAAGACAGTCATAAGTCGACTATTGAGCGCACCAAATTCCCTGCAGCACAGATTATCCAAATGATGTAGCGTGATCATCTGCAGCCAATGATGGCCAGCAGGGCGTGCCATCACGAATCATATGAGTCGGATGTGTCTCTTGACCTACGCCAAACCCCTGCGACTGATTCACCGAACCCCTGGGGTTCGATCGAACCCGGGTTAAGAACCACTGCGCTGGGAGGACACTGTATGAGCTGTCTCACTGAACCTAACACATCGGAACCTCGTAATAATTCAACGTTGCCAAAACGAAAATTTTTGCATCAGTTTGGCCAGATAACTGGCACGTCACTTCAGTTGGTACTGATGTGGATATTGAGTTGTTGAGATATCGTATGGATATTGTGTTGTTGAGATACTGTATGGATATTGTGTTGTTTCGATACTGTATGGATATTGAGTTTTTGAGATACTGTATGGATATTTGAGTTTTTGAGAGACTATGGATATTGAGTTGCGATACTCTACAGATATTGTGTTGTTGAGATACTGAATTGATATGGTGTTATTGAAACACTGAATGGATATTGAGTTGAGGCACAGATTACCCCCTCACAGCACCGGGTTACCTGGGTGATGAGCTGCGCAGGAGAGAGAGAGTTTGCCCAGTGGGTGTAACGGGCGGTGGAGTCTGTGGGCGCACGGGTAAACCCGCACCCAACGAGCTGGACAGGATAGAAATTTTTAACTTAAATGAAAAAAAACGGAATACAAGTAGAGAAAATAACTAATAAATGTTACGATTAAATGTATTGTACTGGGACCATAATTACTATCCAGCAAGCGAAGTTCAGTAGAATTTCTTGCAATCTGAGTGTTATAGTCGTGTTGAAAAAATAAATAAGTTTGAAGATCAAAACCACAGATAACGCAAATAGGAAAGTTAAGTTAAGTTCCATGCTGTAGCACACAAGTCCTGTAGGGCCGCTAAAATATCGTGAATATTTTAGTATTAAATAATATTAAATTTAGTAATATTTTAGAGTTAATTTTCATACGTATTTCACATCATTTGAAACTAGTATTTTAAAGTTAAAAATTCAATCGTAGTTCCAACTCCAAAGTGTAACTCTCGTTTATAGAGCACCATAGTCAACCACGAGCCTGTAGGCTAGGTGCCCGTCAGTTCCTTCTCCACCGTTGCCCAGTGTACAGTAATTTCATCCGAGCTTTCAG
>VCRD01002475.1:27593-39729 GCA_006783055.1 Trinorchestia longiramus | reverse complement strand
GGGGAAAAGACACCGGTGAAGGGGAAAAAACACCGGTGAAGGGGAAAAAATGCCGGTGAAGGGGAAAAAACACCGGTGAAGGGGAAAAAACGCCGGTGAAGGGGAAAAAACAGCAGCGAAGTGAAAAAGATGCAGCGGAAAAGAAAGAAAAACTAGAAAGCACACACCTCCTTTCGGCGAGCTGTTGTGTTCCTCCGAGACGGTGACCTGGAAGCCTCTGTTGTCCAGACGCTCCCTCCAGCATGCCACCACAGCGGCGGACTCGTCCGTGCTGGAGTCCAGGAAAACGGACACCTCGAGGCTGATGCTACCACACTCCTGCCCGTGGATGGACTCCAGACACTCCTCTAACCACCTGCCAGCGTTGTGGACGGGTAGGATGATCGACTGCACGTGAGCAAAGAAAAGAAGTAGAGAAAATTGTATCCCTGTACTACGAAAGTAAATTTGGTTATGGAACGGATTCGTCGAGTAATAAAAGTGCATGCAGTTAAAGGAGAATGAGAAACACACGTGCATGACAATACGCCCAAAATAAACGCTAATATATGAAGTCAAGCGTTACATTGGCAAAATTAGGTCTAAGGTGCAAAGAAAATACTGAGAAGTTCCATTCTTAGTTGATAATTTACTACTCTTCTTTTGTGTAACTTCTTGCTTAGCTAAACTCCATAATTCCCCTTCTACTTAATACACTAAATTAGTGGAGATAAAACGTCGTTATGTATTATTTTTGATATTTTTATGCATTTTCAAACTCATTTAAACCGCAC
This sequence comes from Trinorchestia longiramus, assembly GCA_006783055.1. Taxonomy (NCBI): domain Eukaryota; kingdom Metazoa; phylum Arthropoda; class Malacostraca; order Amphipoda; family Talitridae; genus Trinorchestia; species Trinorchestia longiramus. Next base: position 38,956 of record VCRD01002475.1, on the reverse strand, counting down.
TTTCATTCGACTTAATATGACTGAGCAACCAGCCGCAGGAAAACTAAAATCAAATGAGAATTGAACTGCTACATTGTTCATGTTAAACTGAAGGGGTCATACGAGACAGTAAAAACAAACTTCAGGTTTAAACTTGATAATGGAACATGATCTTGCTCAACGAAGATGAAAAATTTGAGGAGCAATCCGAGAAAATATGCTTGAAACATTCTTTCGGATTTTGAAATATTTTCAGGATATTGTGCTGGTTCCATTTATTGTTATAAGCATTACAAAAATCATTCAATGACACATTGTACGAGAAAATTCTCTGAAAACGCTTTCGTGACTTCTCTTTTTAATATACGGAAAAATAATGAATAGGATTACAATACACTCAAACTTGGTTTTTTCCCCCATCGTTATTTGTAATATTCACGCCTTTTAGTGTTATTAGAGCACTTCATAATTTCCAGTATTGCTGTTATTTTCGTGATTCTCATTGACGTTTTCCTGCATACATAAGATCTTCAAATCGTAAATTAAGACATAATTTACGACAAATAACAAGACTTGGGTGTAACACTGAAGAAAATACTTTTCTTTCAGTGAGGGAGGAGGAGGTAAGGGTGATTGAACAAGCAGAATCATTCACTCAAATCACAATTTTAATAATGGCCAACATTCATAAATATTTGCCTCTTTGCGTGAGGGACTTCCATCGTGAAATTTGTAGCACTGAGTAGCAAGCTTTTATAGGTTAACCTGTGCGACATTAAAAGTTACAGTTAATGAACGGCGGGTCCAGGCCCTAGCAGGATCACTTTGAAGATTTAATAGTCCACTGAAATTTTCCACTCATTTTAATCTCCGGCGTACATTCATCCAATTTCTTTTGACACGCCTGTCATTTATCCATTCATTCGAACCTCGCTCTTCTATAAAACATTACCCATTAATGTACTTCTGAATACATAAGTTTTTAAATTAGACTCTGTTCAGTCATTGTTCTTCATATTTCTAAACCACTCAAACGCTTTTGATTGAAAGAATAAATCAAAAGAAACTATTCAGTTTATAACCCTGGTTTTCTATTTTTTTCGAACCGTGTTCATCCAACAAGGTTAACATTATCTGAACCCATAATCGTAATTTCCTTTTGCTCACATTTTATGCTGCCCTATCTCTCGAAATTTTACACGAATAAAAAATCGCAAACTTCTTTTATCAAATAAATCTCATTTTCCGAACTTTTACGTTTTGCAGAAATAATCCCCATTGAGTAACCCTTCTCCATTAAGTAGTCTTTTCTCTTCATTCCCTCATTTGGTACAGTTCTCAAAACGTTGTACCCAAAGCATCCCACTACTTTCATCTCCTCTTAATTACATCTGAAATTAATTTCTCCATCATTTCGAATTATCTAGACACATAATCACTTGAGAAAATACAAAAAAGAAACAAAACAGAAAAACTAAAAGATGATGTTTTTGCTATATAATTTGAAAAGAACTCACCACGTCCACATCGCACGGCTGCATCTTGAAATTCTTCAGTTAAAAGCGCAATTAAATTCTAAAACTGGTAATCAATGTGCCATAATTCAGAACAAACGAAATAGAGATACGTAGAAATACTGCACGCTCACACAACAGAATAACAGAAGTCGTGACAGAGCAGAAACTGGTCAAGCACAAATGATTCGTCCCAAAATAATCACAAGAGTTCAAGGTTAAGAGAGAGAAGATTAATTCAGATCAACAGGCTGAATCAATCACTAGACCTAGGATTATGTTGCAGCCACACTCGATATCAGTTGCAGGAGAAATTTGGTGCAGCCTGAAAAACAAGATTCTTATTACTTTGGGAGAGTTAGCATGATTCTTAATAAACTGAACTTGAATCACGCACCAAAAAACTGTTTTATACCATTACTAGAAAGAATATCGATTGACATGTATTAATATGCAAGCAATAACCTGAAAAATTCGGAGCAATTAAAAATTTCTACGTTGGTTCTGCTAACATGCTCAAATTAAGTTTTATCACTAAATTTATAATTTCTTTGGAAGGGTAGCTAAGTTTTAGTTAAAGTTGAATGTTCGTCTATTTTCCTGCATAAATCAGACAATGTTTTCCCAAAGAAATATTAACCAAGCAATCCACATTCACAAAAATTCCTCGGTATCTTCAGTAAACTAAAATGCTACTGCCAGAGATTCCCCATTCGTAGCTGTAACTGCACTTCAAACTGCAGGGCAACTTGAAAAAGAATTCAGTTGAATATTGTTCTCAGCGATGATCCTCTAGCTACTATCACTACTTCTCTTCACAGTCGCGTTCACAGGACGCCAAGTCGTGGTGCCTGCTGGGAACACGATGCTTGTTGGTGGCAGGGAGTTGCGGTCGGTAGACAAAGGGCTTTGGCCTGAAGCATCACTACTATTCTTACGACCATACTAAGCATCATCACTACTCTTAAGATGTTAACATTAAGAATTTCAATGTATCTGTATTGCATACTCTATTGGACATAAAAAAGTTTTAGCACAACTCGTACGCTAAAAAGTATTTAACTCCACGTCATCGTTGAAGAAGTCGTGAGGGAACAGTTCGACGTGTACTGAGGATAGAATAAATACACTTTGTGTCTGATTGTTCATATAACATTTTACTAAAATAAAAAGACGTATTGTTTGGCATTCAAACAAAGAAATGTTAGCAACGATGTAAATGCACTTTATGACAAATAGAAGCAAACTTTAACGGAAATTGTTCAAGCACTTTCTCTAAATTTTTAGCCAGATGAGTGGTAAACTGATTTGTCATGTATACATCACTCGAACATGCCCGGAAATTAAAACCTAAATACATTAGTCATTGAAACCTCAGCTCAGAACTTCCACATGGTTTTCAAGTCACATATGAGTAGAGCAGCTGTAATATCTATCGTAAAGTCGGGTTTTAAAAAACACCAAGAAAAAAGCATCTTATTTTTGAGGGCACTTGGTGAAACATCAAATAAATGAAGTTCCAACACAGCGTTTCTCTACTTTTGATGGGTCATTCACTCCCAACCCCCCACCGAGTCGCTCAACCCTCGTTGCTGTCCTTCAGTTAAAAATTGCAATTTTCTTCATGTTGTTATACTTTGAAACAGTCAAATACAGGCTTTCCCTAAATAATCAGACAAATAGTTTATAAAAAAACTTCTATGATCGAAGTTTTATAATCTCAACCATACATTCCAAGTTTCTGCATTCAGAAATGTAGTTTTTTAACGTCCAGTGGCCTCGGTCAAAGGCCTATGGCACCCTCCAGGGGCCGAGGCCCCCCAAATTGAGAAACGCTGTTCTAACACAATTCAAATATTTTACTCAGGCACTCGAGTTTAACCCTTCCAAGTCATATTCTTGATGGAAAGAAATGTGAAACGTGCTAAAAAATTTATATTCATAGGGATATTTTCAATCATTTATGATGGTGGTTAAAATTTTGAGATGCTGAGCAGCGCAGAAACTCAATTTTAAAGTGGTATGCTTTACTACACCAAACATTAAATATGACCTCCCCAGAAGTATGAAATGTGTACCACCAACTTGAAATGGCTAAGCAGCAGTGATGACTTATATCATGATCAATGTGGGTAATGAACAAACGAAACCACCAGTTCGGTCGACTGGTGAGCGAACCCGCCTGCGATGCGGGAAGACCTGGGTTCGAGGTCCGCTGCCGCCGTGGTCGGTTTGTGTACGACCATCGGCGGCTAGAATTACGGCATGGGACTTGATTACCAACCCAAGAATGAGCCAAAAGGCTCGTTCTTATCGCCTCATTCTATCATAAGCTGCCGAGGAACCCAAGGGAGGGCAGAGTTCCCTTTAATGCTGTGGTGCGCATCCCTCAAGGGTTCACGTCTCTGTGAGGCTGCAGAGTCCTGCAAGTACTTCACTACAGAATAGCTTTAAAAGAAAGTCGTTTCAGTGACAAATGGGAAAAATTTACCATACCCAGAAACCTCCACATAACTTTTGTTAAAATTGATCCTAGGGAATTCGTTTTTTCGCACGACATATGTATATGAAAATCATGATCTTGTGTACATTGCACAGAAAGCTGCATTGATGTTGAAAACTTTTTACGGAGTGAGAATAACGATAGCAGTTAATTTTTAGTTACCAACTAGTAAAGGTGTAGGAGACGAGACAAAAATGAAACGTCTACATACCATTGAATTAATAATCCTCATCTCCCCTGCATTTGCCTACCAAAAATAATTGCGAATTTCAAGACAACATTAGGACAGAATGAAACAGTTTACTGAGAAGAACCTTTATCTTTCATCTTCCTCATCATCGTCGTCATCCTCGTCATCATCGCCCATGCTGAGGTCATCGAAATCATCCTCGAGCGTCATCCTGAGCTTCGTGTTCTTCTTGAGGAGCTCCAGCTTCTTGTAGGCAAGTCTCATGTACTCGTTGTGGGGCAGACACGAGCTCTGCTCTCGCTGCAGCCGCTGCTCGTAGCTGGACAATGCCTCCTCAGTGTCCAAGTCGTGTATGTTCACTTTGGGACCTATGCCATTAGCGGAGTCCATGTACCTGCAAGAGGGTTAATAAGTCACTAAATATAACACTTCGATGTTTTAACCAGTTTGTCATCTTGGGTCTACATCGTATTTTATCAATTTACTGCCAGTGTGGAATAGTAAATAGTAATTGAAGTTACACTATTTTAGAACGCGACATTTTAATTTCTTGGGTATTCTTTACTTAGGATCAAAATCTGCATTATGCCTAATGTATGTTTCCCAGTGTGGGATATCAAATGGTAATTGAAGGTACTCCATATTATAAAAAAAGACACACAATTCAGACTGATGCACTGGTGATCCTCAATCCATAACGACGCTAATATTCTAACTTTGACTAGACGGAAATTAATATCAATACTCAGTTTAGAGTGATGCTGATACCTCTGTTTATAATAAACGTTACCTTAGATTAATATTCTATCTACAAGGGAAACGATACATATATCCCAGGCATATATGAACGCATTCGAAGCGAATGACGTAGCTATGTCTCATCCTAATATGAGTTCAGGAAAAAATATTTAAGAGTTTTAAACATTTCCTTACACACTCTTTACTGAAAAGTTTCTACATAATAAAGTAGAAACCTGACGGACAGTTCTTTCAGGACGTCGTGTTCATGCATGCAACCTTCAGTCTATATTTATTTTCTAGTCAACAGTAACTTTCTATGGATTATCATGCATGTTACAAACCAACGGAATAAAAAGTTGTTAGATTGGGTCATCTAGGAGAGAAAAGGTTACAATACAGCGCAGGCATTCTTGAGGTAAGGTAAGTCTACGAAGCTCCACGGTACATGAAGCTCAGACTCATCCACACGCACAAGTTCTCAAATACTGAGAAATATACAGCGTGCGGCAACACAATTTCCTTTTTTACACACCAAAAAGTTATGAAAAAAGGAAGTTATGTTGCCGTACCATGTATTGTGTCGAGTGCGAGCAGTTCTCATCACGAGCGTCATTTCAATAAAAGGAGAAGATACCATTAAATTATATCTTTTTCACATGCATAGAAAACGAAACGACGAAATAAAAACAATAATAACCCTTGATGTAGCCCACGTTACTTTCATGCTGAAGAAATTCTTTTTTGGCCAGTTACGAAATTCGGATTGTAGAACATTTGTTCGTACAACAACGTGACATTACTAGTGATCTCTCCAAGGAGCTAAAAAGACTTCAGTGGACATCCACAACTTACCACGTCTTTCCCTACATCAAGTGAAAAAGTTGATTATTTTCCTCAGCATTATGTATTTCATTTCGTGTTGTGTACTCCTTCGTTTATTTTTCCTAATACAGCCGCCTCTATTATATCGCCCATGTCGTTAACCGTGCTTCAAGTTCTTTGAAAATTACTAGTGCACTTCAACAACAACGAACAGCTAAAGAGCGAGTATAAGTGAAGCATTTAATGAAGTCATTAACTGGTATCTTAACCAAAAATTAAATCAGTTACAATGATAACGATTATGCAGAAGTTATTTGATGTACTTATGTAAAAAGGCTTTTAAAATTTAAGCCAATATTTCTTGGAATTTTATCCGTCTTTCACTATGGGTACAATTTAAAGTCTTACCTCCAGAAAGCTTTTCTTCTTCGGAGTGGTAGCCTTTTTACTTCAGACTCCAGCTCACTTTTCTCCTTGAGTTGAGTCTACAAAACACAGATGGAGTTACACGATGCATCTTACAATAAAATATAATATTAAGACACATGCAACTTGAAATCTATGCCACACTGGGTTGCTTCCAAGCATCTCCCTTCTAACAATTATGTGACTTTCCAATCTGCTTAAAAGTGTATATACAAGCCAGCCCCCTTTTTTGTACATTGCTATATTTTGGTAACATTTTAATTTACAACATTTGATTTTGCATTAACACGTGAATTCCCAAGAAGAGAATTTCAATGGATTGTTTAACTGAGAACTGCAATGGTTCAGACGGTATGAGTGCAGGACTCATGGATTAGCACTCAAGCGTCACTCAGACGGTAAGACTACATTTACGGCAAGCAAGGTATTAAGGTGCAGAGGATCACAGTCCAAATGCTTTGAAGAAAATACTAAAACTTTTCCCCAAACGACAGCATTTCCAAGACTCGCCAATAGATTTTAAAAGATAGTTGCATTCTGAAAAACAGGACACGGTTCATCACTTGCAAGCACAATTCGACAGTGTGCATCTAAAAGTTTAGCTGAAGACCTTTAGTTAATGTTATTAAAAGTCGTTTTGTTTTGAAACGCCACAGACAACCACGTTGATGAAAAAAATTTACTATACGGGAGATACCTCAGCGTTAGTTTCTAATTGAGCTAGAAGTGATGTCGTTTACATAGAGCAAGTTTACCACCCACAATTAATTCTGAGTACGAGACTCAGTTAACACGAAAAGAAAACTCAGAATATTGATTATTGACACTACTTAATCCAGAAATTGACATCCTTCTTCAAGTTCATATGGTGATATTCCCTCTTTCTGCATCATCGTCTCTAAGCGACTTTAACAAGATTTCCAGCCCTCTTTAATTCTCAATTTTATGCTGGCTGTGAAGGCTTACCTGAAATGCAGTGTTGGTATTAACATTTCTTATTACAGAAGTTAACAGCCAATACCTTGTCGAAACCCTACACTTAAGATGGCTTTACAAATTTCAATTCTGTGATAGTAATGAAGTCGAAGCACAATACACTTAGCCACAACAGCACACAGAACTTACTGCAGTGTCCTTGACAGATTACACACAGTCACAACAACTCAGTCCCTTCTCTGGACACATTAATGTTGCCTTACCCGTTCATCCGGCGGAGCCTCCTTGACGACCTCCTTGGCCATGGCACACTTGCAGCAGATCCCGAGTGTAGTGGCACATGCCAGACACACCGTGTGGTACGCGTTCTGAAACAAGACGTTTTAGAGCTTGTCTAAAATTTGAACATAGACTGCATGCAAACATGGATAAATATAACTAATTTCCACCACCACTGAGATTAAAACACTGCGAAGTATCATTTTGAAATCTTTAATACATTTTTGTATTACCCAATCATTGAATATATAATCAAAACTAAATAAAACTTTAAAATGCCTACGAAAAGAAGCAAGTTGAAATTTCAAAAGTTGGCAGAATATTGGAATATGTGTTGTTTAGTTCATTAAATTTTCATAAGCTTGATTGCATTTTAATTTACTTGAAAGATATTCAATGCCAATACAGTAAACTCTTCTTTCTCTAATGCTGATCGCTGCAATAAAAATGTAAAAAAAACAAGCATTACTTTCTTATATTCATTAAGTAAAAAACATTTAAGTTCAGCAGCAGCACAAATATTTCAAGATGTCAAAGAACTACAGAAATATTAAAACAAAGATAAATAAGAAGGCCCTCTAACAGCAAATCAAGTACTATACAGCCAAGAAAAAAGAAATTATGATTTTTGTTCACATTAGTAAACCTGAGATTATTATTTTATACTCAATTGTCTTATCATATAATATAGGACTACACTTCATCATACTGATAGAGTTCCAATGGTACTCTATTCAAAGAGTTTCATGTTCAAACATACTGAAAAGTGTAAAATGTTATCAAGTAAATCACATACCCTTGATATACTTAATTACTCCATTTCTAAAGATAGCACATTGCTGATATTTCAGTATCCAGTTAGGAGATGAGGACAAACACTGGGCACCACATATGATCTGCAATATGTGTGCCATGAATCTGCATGGATGGTTGAACAGACCAATACTTTGAAAGCCATTTGCCACCCTAATGATTTGGAGAGAGCTTTGAACTATCATAAACGATTGCTATTTCTACATTATACCTCCCTTCAAGCATGTGATGTCAAGAAAATGAAGAAGACTAAAATACCCCAACATTGGTCTATTCAACCAGTATCACACAGAGACAGTGTGCCTGTACAACTCCCTCTGGTCGAGTGCATTCTACACTTCAGTGTAAACATGGATTGTTGAAGGGAGGAATCAGCATGTCCTTTCATCATCAAAAGATCCCAAGTTTATATCAGAAACTGAACTTTTGAGGAAGCCAGAAAGATTTTATCAGGCAGAACTTAAAGATTTAATTTGAGACTTACTTTTTTAAAGATAGAATAAAGCTTCTAGCATCAAGGCTTTACTAAAGAAATCTTTCTACTAATGAAGGTTAATGTGTCTATATGCAGGCCTCAACAAAAAAATTTGAGCCAGTACTTTAGAAAGGAAAATACTTTTGTTGCCTGCTGTATTGTGCAACTTGATGAATGTTATACATTTAGAGTACAACCCTCAAAATTGGAGACTATTTATATACTTGTCAGAACTAGATTTTAAAACTGTGTTGTTACACAATGGTTAGTGTAACTCTTTAGTTCCTATATGCCATGTTTTCCTTAGCTGTCCCTGCTAGTAGCTACCATCATGCCTGAATTACATGTTATGGTTTGTAGCTATCATGTCTCAATTCAAAGTTCCTGTTATTTGCTACTAACATGTTTGAATCAGTAGTCAAACAGGGACTAGTAATTTAGGTATGTAGGTAGCTACAGAGAAACAGACTACTACTTAATCAATCCCATTTGTAACTACAAATAGGAACACTAATTCAAGTATACTAATAGTTACAAAACGATTCAGTTACATACTGTTTTCAAATAATAAAATATAACAAATGAATAAACCAATAAAATCTTTAACCAACTCACTACAATTGATTTTTCAAGGCATTTGGTGCAAGTCTTTGGCTGGGTGAGAGGCTTGTACTTCTTGTATTTTATTTTCCAGTCAATGATGTTGGTGCATGTCTCGCACACCTGCAAAGAAAATATCCTTAACAAAATAGTTCTACTTGGACAACATATCATAGAATAAATGATATACAGTATTTAAATTATAGCAATTTAAATGTTAATTATGTTCAATGAAGTACACAAAAAATTTCATCAAAGAAAGAAAACATAGATGCAATGAATTAGACATCATATAAACATTATTACACATACAATTTCTAAATTTTTTCAAAGTAACTTTGTTGTATTTGCCTACTCAACTCAAGCAAAACCTATTCCTAACTTTCAGCTTACATTATGTAAGGACTTTTATAAACAATGTTATCAGAAAACATGGCTAAACAGAACATCAATATCAGTGTGAAACTGTTACTAGTACAGCTCCAGTTACAATAACAGTACATCATATTCAACACAATATTTGTATATAACACAATTTATTGAATGCAACACAAGCATAGCTCACCTGCACTACGTCAGTCTCAGCAATCATCTTGCTGCGATGATTCGAGTCAAATCGAAGATTGTCAAAAGATCTTTTATTTTTATGTTTCTGAGATCTTGTCCGAGAAACATTTCCACGTTGAGAACTCATTTTTATTTACGTAAATAACAAATTTTTAAATCATCTGAAATATGAACAAGAAGTATTGGCTTAAAGTATTTTTTTGCTGTTGGCTAACAACAATAAACTTCATGAGTCATGCAAGGATGAACCTAAGGTATGTAAGTGACAGTAAATATTGAAGAAAAACATTGAAATAACATTAGGTTGAAATGTGAAGTATTTTAATGAGATTCTGTTTTAAAATTTTTGATGGACAGTTAAAGTTTAAGAAAGTTTTATGCAATTTTTTGAAGAAAAATTTAAATTCTTTGAACCAAGGTATATACATTTACCACCACATATCAATATAAAGCCTTACTGAAATGAGCCTGACAGAGCTTAATAATAGTGTACTAGGCTGAAATAAAAATTTTCATCAAAAAATAAAATTATGCTATCAAATGTCCTTTTTCTGAACTTTTTATTTACATTACAAGCAGAAATTATTTTTTGAGTTATTTCATTTACACCACTAAATTCAAAGGGCAATAGTTGCAGAGAAAATATTAGAAAATAGCTTAGAATTTGCAAAACCTATAACTCTTTTTATCTCTCAAAACCATTGTTTTCAATTTATAACATCTTTAGTAACAAGTAAATCATTTTATAATACAAAGACCAAGTCAGACAGAACTTAGGTATCATCAGTTTAAATAAATAGGCTCTGAAAAAATTTATAGTATTGCTGAGATTGATTTTGAATAACAGTATCATATCACAAATTACATTAACACTAATTCATGCCTCTTCTTAACAAATTTGAAACAAACATTCAGTAAATTCTACTAATCCTCCGAGACTAGTTAGGATGCGCATGTGCATCTAGGGGACACGACTTAACCACCTCTAGCACACATGGTACACATCTACCATGATGTACCTCATTTGGTTCAATTTGCCGTTTTAGTTACTGTGACTGTAATACAATATGAAACACACAAAAAATAGGGAATACTTATCCAATTTAGGAATATGATACATCACTTCTTAAATATTATAAGCTCACATGCTACTACTTTCAAATACAAATGCCTCTACCAACACGTTGAATTCTAAGCAGCAGCAAAAGAAATGCCTTAGTTTCCCCTGAGATTATTAAAATTCTTAAAAAATAAATCATCAAGGAAAGGGAGAACGAACTTGCTAGATGTAACGAAAATAAGTAGCTGAGTTGAAATTCACGCACCTACACACAGAACCAAACTACACAAGGTAACATTGAACTATTTACTATGGTTCCACATATCGACTGATTCTATTCATCTGCATTCTGCTACTCTGTGTACTCGATATATTTTTACCCTAAAATAATCATCTTACCCTAAAATATTTTACAAAGTCAACTATTTTGATAAACAGCCTGAGCCTATATATTTGCT
>VCRD01002475.1:0-25579 GCA_006783055.1 Trinorchestia longiramus | reverse complement strand
TATGGTTCCAAATATCTACTGATCCTACTATCTGCATTCTGCTATTCTGTATACTCGATAAATTTTTACCCTAACATAACCATCTTACCCTAAAATGTTTTATGAAGTCAACTATTTTGATAACCGCCTGAGCCTATATATTTGCTCAACATGTGTATCGTAAGCATCAAGTGGTACAATAATAATACTTAATTTAAGATAGATCTGCATATTAGGGAAATTATTTTAACTGTCATTTAATCATTAGGAAGAGTTCATTGAATATATGACACTGAAGAAAGATTTTCCTAATATCATGCCCATTGGTGAAAAATCGCATCAATTTAGATTTTGACAGGTAATCATTCTAAATTATTTATTAATAGACGCCATGATTCTTTTTTTAATAAAAATAATTGTTAGTTGACAAATTAAATTATGAGTTAGAAAAATAATTTTTTTATTTTTTTCATATGCAAAGGAACACCATTTGTTTTTATTAAAGTTATAAAATTCAGCATCTAAATAGCTTGTACCCAAGGATACATATGGGTACCTATGAAGTTAAATTGATAGAGTCCACTGATACCGAGCAGTGACCAATCTGTGGTGCCTTGGAAATTTCGTAATTAATTGAGAATGCTCTGGGAGTCGATACTAAAAATATGATTCATTTTAGTCATATTTTAGAGTTCATTTTTTATACTCGTTTAGAGTCATTTGCGACTAGTATTTTAAAGGGAAAAATTTAATCGTAGTCATGACTTCAAATTGTAACTCTCGTTTATAGAAGATCATAGACAACCACGAGCCTATGCTAAGTGCCCGTCAGTTTCCTCGCGAATCTTCGCAACCGTTATCCAGTGAACAGCAATTTTATTCGCGCTTTCAGTCTCTCTGACGGGTAAGTTTTCCATTGACTATGTGTTAGAAAGTTTTGCGTTTCACCTACCTACCAGATATTCCTTTACCTAGATGTGAAGTTGTTGTGCTTTGATTTCCGTAACTCCAAGAATTATAATTAATCTAATGATAGAATATTTTGAATAATAACTATTGCATCGACCATCACAGTCATTGTCTGATTTCGTATCACTCAAGTGTCTACGTTTGAATATTTATGACGGGCATACTAAAAGATCAACCAGGCCTTTTGATACGGTTATTCAATTTTATTGGCCTCGGGGAGAAGCTGCCTGTCGATATCTCGTTTTGTGTTCCCTGTAGCAGCCAGCTAATTAGGTACGATGCTTTAATGTTTTACTCAACAGTTGTATTATAAAGTTGCCTTGTGCTATTGGTTCGTCTTACTAATTTCTGTATTTATTTTCTGTATTCTGTATTGTTATTTATTTATCTGTATTGTTATTTATTTATCGAGTTACTCATTGGTCCTTATCCTGGCAGGTTATGGTTTCGGTTTCAGTTCCAATTTCGGTTTTACGGATTTCAAGTTCTCAGTTTTGATCTTCAGTCATGGCCCCAACTTCTGTTCTAATTTTGATCATGTCTATGTATAAATCAGCAACCTACAGAGCCGATCGTATCACTTCCCTCGAGGAACACTCCCCACCAAAACAACGACAACAGAAAATTACCCGTTCCCCAAAAATCTATGCTTATGTTAGGTCACTGGTTACGAGGCTTCAAATCCCCATACAGCACTCAAATTTTCTCTATTCGTAAGACAGAAACCAGGTAGGCTGATAGAGTTTACATAAACGGACTATTTCCTCAAACATTGAGGTCATCGTCACGTGTCCTTGCGACCCTCTATCGCAAGTCACACGATAGACGGCAACATGCGCTGAGAGCACGATCATTTATCTTAAGATGTTAGCATTAAGAATAAGATTGTTGATTTAATGTATATCTGAATGGAATAAAGTTTCTTCCTCTGATGAAATGTTACTTATCACGAGCCGATTTTAGGTCTCGCAACAGTTGCAAGCCCCAAATTCATGTACCAGCGGCAACTGTGCTCACTTGTAGCAAGAATGGTATCGTTCTATACACCATTCATATCATATTGTATATTTCATAATCTTAAGTTCAATTTCCTTACATATAATAGTAAATACCTTTTCAATATAAATTAGCAATAATGTCATTTCCATCACTAGAAATTAATGTAATTATCATTATAGAAATTTATCATTGTTTTCTTATAGTTCATAGTTAATTCTCTTGATAACTTGGTGACACATTTTACTTGAAACTAATCACTAGTTCCAGTTACCAATAATAACTTAAGACACACTTTGTGGCAACACCAATAATGGTCCTTGCCTCGTCTATAGCGACGCTGATCAGTATCATTATTGTTGATTCGTACGTCGAGCTGGACGACCTTTGAGAAAGAATCATCCACCCCTGCTCATAACACACCATTCACAAGTCCCTGCTCATAACACACTGCTCACAAGTCCCTGCTCATAACACACCATTCACAAGTCCCTGCTCATAACACACCATTCACAAGTCCCTGCTCATAACACACCATTCACAAGTCCCTGCTCATAACACACCATTCACAAGTCCCTACTCATAACACACTGTTCACAAGTCCCTGCTCATAACACACTGCTCACAAGTTCATGCTCATAACACACTGCTCACAAGTCCCTGCTCATAACAAACTATTCACAAGTCCCTGCTCATAACACACTATTCACAAGTTACTACCTGTTCACAACTTACCACACTGCTTACTACTAAATTAGACCTACTCACTGCAAATTAAAACAACTCACTGCTGAGTAAATGCACACTGTTTCTTCACCAGCACATCGCTGCAAGAAACACACTTACTTGTGTACTACCATCACTTCAGTTTAAAAACTCACTGTAGGTAATATGCCAATATCTACTCATTGGACGTGATATGTTAGTTGTCTTTGATTGTCAATATAAATTCACTGCATAGTTGCTACTTATTACACACAGCATCCTACATTCAAACTAACTACTCGCTACACCTGTGGAACACATCAATAATTATTGCCGTCACTGAAGTTCTTGGATAGGCCTGTCCTGGACCGTGTCATCTTTACCTCCTGGAAGCTTCAGACTGGATCAACGCTGCTCAAGATCATCTAATCATTTAACGTGCCACTTTACTGAAATAAAGCTAAGTCACATTCAGGAGTCCTCTCATTTCCCTCATTCGGGTCACACGGGCAAAGAACAATAAAACCAGAGAAAAATATCTTGATAAGGTTTTGGTAGCTGAAAATCCCATCAGCATTACCTATCCTCAAACTAAAACTTTACTGACTTTCTTCCCTGATATAAATTTTTACAGTGAAACTAACTTCCACGTTTCAACATAAAATAATTTATCTCCAATAGAACATATAATTTGCTTTATTAACTTCGACTGTTGTGTAGTATCAGCTATTATTTTGAATACCGTGAATTTAAGAGTATTAAAACAGGTCGTCATTTTTACCACCAACAATAAGACTAAAGCCACCATGAGTTTTTACTAGGTGTTTACAAGTAAAACACAAGTATTAAGTGCACAATATTGTCATATTTTTCTTAATTGATTAACAATAGCCATTGACGTATTTCAACTAGAGCGAAGTGCTATGACAACATCTAACGCACTTTATGGTTTGATCTATTCCAATATTTAATAATACACAGTTTGTCACTTGCTTGCTTGGTCCGTCTTTCTATCAGACTCTTAATGATTTCGATAGGAGGAAATTTGGTAAGGTATACATGTGTTGTAAGCATTGTGGTGTGGATACCAAAAGCACGTCCTTCAATGTGGAACTCCTTCGCAAAGCCCGCCTCCGCTGGTAAATCAAACTAAAAAGCTCAGTAAAAATCCTGTGAATTTTCACGTGTGGGTCTACTAGTAAATAAGACTTACCTTGAGCTAGAGGGTTTACTCGGACTGTAACCATATAGCGTGGTATATAGAATTTCATCGGCCTGGGGAACCCACCTGCCGCTACTCGCTGTAGTCGCTCAATTTGCTGTACGCTGTGACTGGCCTATTTGCCTCCTGAAGATCTGAAGACATTGCATTTCCCTTTGCCTGAGAATAAGAAAAGCTAAGTCACGAATCATCATTTTTTGTATTCTCCTCGATACAGAGGTCATACGGGCAGATAAGATAGGAACATGGATCTTGACTGTTTAAATCCACTTGCAGTCAAAGTTCACAGTTCTTAAATAGAAAGAGTGAAATCATCCTGCGTTAATTTTCTCATATAAAATATAAGCTTTTATTTAGGTAATTTCAAGGTTTGAGTTTTTATTTGAGGCAAAAACTCGGTCAAAGTATTGCTCATTTCGCTGCAATCTATCTGTGCTTGTGTTGCCAGTCACTGGTTTCAAAGGTTCGCTTCCAGGCGCAGCCATCGAATTTGCTATTATTGAGACTTTAGGACCAAAAAAGCTGACTGATTGACCTCTCTTAAACAGACTATTTCCTCAAACTTTCAAATCATTGCTCAGAATTCCTACAAGCCTTTACTTCAAGTCGCAAAATGAACGGATATTATTGCTAGAGAGATGATCTTACAATATTATCATTAGAAATTTAAACACCAGTGTATGTTTCATGTATACCTGAATGGAATAAAGGTTCTTTGTTGCCGTTTATCGGTAGCAAAGTCAATAGCAAACTCGGATTACATTCACACCCGAAAATTTTTTCTACTTACCTTTGTTACCTTCTTTATGCAAACGTTTCTAGCAGTCCTCTAATGCTCGTGTTGATTATTGTGTTTACTTTTTATTAATAAATGGATTAGTCAAAAACAGATAAATTGAATATTATGATTGTCTAATCAAAGCAGCAATTAACTCTGGAAAATTTATTGCTGCATTCTGGCGAATAGATTTGTAGCCTTCATTTTGTAATATTTCCTTTGTGTATTTTATTTCCTTAATTGTATTACATTTTTTTGTTTTCCCGAATTATTTATTGTGTGCTGCATGTGCAGGTCTCAGTTTTTCCAGGACCTTAAAATCGGTGCTGGTTCTTTTCAAGATTTCAATTTGGGTTCCCAATCAAACTCTGGCAAATAAATCATACAACGAAAGAAGACTGGCTTATCATTCCTCCTCAAGTTTATCGTGATAGTAACAGTGCCCTAGTACCTTAAACGTTTGATATTAAACTTTTTATTGTTAGTTTTACTTCGTTTTCTGCATAAAAACATCAAATTATATTACTGACCTAATTTAAACTAGCATAATTTCTTTGGTTTTAACAAGACAATTTGCTTCGAGAAATGATAACAAATTCATAAAAGGTCTGACAATCATGTAAACACACCCATTCAGAGATGAAAAAGAGCCAATCATGAATTTTTGCGAGCCATTTGATAGCAGTAATTTCGAGGCTGTTTGTTTGAGATGTGGAGCCTTCAAAAGAGCTTCATCAGCTGTACATAATTGCCTCTGTTTTTGGTCCAAGGTTGAAAATGAAAATACGCAGTTCACGCGAAAGCTAAAACAATGCATTTGGAGGTCTCCTCCTGCCTTTTTCCACATTTTTTCTATAGTTATGCTAACATATACTGGTTAAAGGATTCGGACTAACTTTTGACGTATGATTCGTCTAAATTAAAAGCGTTCAACTCAAGTCGACAGAAGTATGGGCGTCTTCACCGACTTCAAGAAAACCTATTTCGAATACATGAGCTTGATTGTGGGTTATGTACTATAGAGTAAACTGAAACATTTCCACTCCACCAAAGGTTAGCTTAACGAGCAGTTTGAGAATGCCATATCAATTAGAAATTCATAACTGGGGACTTAATGGTGACAGAGTGATGCAGCTATGAAACTTTCTCGAAAAGAAATGGTTCCGCAAACGACACTTACAAAGTTGTCTATCAAATATCCACTGTTAACTCTATTAGGAAGAACTGGTTCCGGCATAAATTTAATATAGCGGCAACTAAATTGTCCAAGTGAGTCTTAAAGTGATCAGAGCTTCCAAAAGTTTCTGTACCCTAATTTGAATGCTTCTCTGGGAGTTCTCTTTGGACGCATTTCTGACACGAACATTAATGTGCCACGATGGTACCGGGAAATAGAGAAGTTGTTATTTTGTCTTTGTTCTTATATTCCTGATACGCTCTTAGAATAGAAAAAATGAGGATTTTCTGGTTTGATGGAACACGTAAAGTTCATTTCGTTGACTCTATTGATCTGAAAAGATATTGATCCAGTCTTTTTGTCTTGTTCTTTTCCATAGAGCTAATCAAAAATGTCTGAAAATAACTAACTCTATAAATAAAACAGTTATTTATAGACTTAGGGGGTAAAAAACGATAGTGTTGTTAAACACAAACTGCGAAAAAACGTTTGTCGCTAGTATCATTTATACAAACTAGCAGACCCACACGTGAAAATTCACGTATTTTTTGCTGAATTATTTCGTTCGATTTGCCAGTGGACACGAGCTTTGCGAAGGAGTTTCAACATTGAAGGGTATGTTTTTGGTATCCACAATACAATACTGACAATACATGTACACCCTACCGAATTTTCTCCTATCAAAATCCTCAAGAGCCTGATGGAGAGACGGACCAAGCAAGCAAACAACAAACTGTGTATTATTATATAGTGGAATTTTCTGTATGGCCCATATTAACAAATTTCCTGTAATCTTTAAGAGTGGAGGCTGATGATCCAGATGTAGCATAGATACTGAAATTTATTGATGAAGTCTGTGACACACATAGATACATAGTTACAATCTTATTATTAATATATAGTTAACTAGACAGTTACCGTGGAAATTCCTCGGTTTAGATTTGACTAATTCGAAATCATGATATAGACAAATTTGTTGAAGATTTGGGATGGTTTATTTGGTTTTAAATGACTATTTTTCATGAAGACGTACAGAACTTCCATTTTGCATCTTATCTACGAACTAGTAGACCCAAACATGAAAAATTGCGTGTTTTTTACCCAATTTTTTTTATTTGCCAGTTGAAACGAGCTTTTCAAAGAAGTTTCCACGTTGAAGGACGTGTATTCGGTATCCACAATACAATGCTTACAATACATGTATACCCGTTCCTTCGAGAAGTCAATACTGAGTATAAAATAAACAGTTATTTCAGCAAGCAGTATTTCGACTTTGCGTATATATTCCAAAACTATATTTGCCATCGTATTTCAGGTTATTCGGTAGACGAATTTTCTCCTTTCTAAATCCTTTAAGAACGTGACACAGTGACGAACCAACCAAGCAAGCAACAAATTGTATTATTGTATAGTGGAATGACTGTCTTTTTTCCCCCTTATCCAATATCAGCTCTCTTCCTTTTTGCGACAAGGTTCAGTTCGGAAAGACTGACAAGACACAGAAACTTGCGAGGCAACTTCTTCCTAAGTTTCTTCAGATAGAAGAAAGTTGCAAGTCGTGCGTCGGGCAACCATGCATAGGCCTGACATGCCTGCATGCCTGCGACTGAAGAACTGCGTCATATTTTTTTTCAGAGAGAAAAGCTACAGTGTCCAAATGAGACAATGGAATACAACAATTGTTATAATGGAAAATTTTTACCGCATAGTGATGACGATCTGTTAATGTTCATACTATTTCAGGAAAATTCTAAAACATCATCACAAAAATTTTATTAGATGGTGTTCATTGTTCATTAATATTTAAAAGTCACGGCTCCAAGTTTCTCTTTTGTGTTGATTAAAAGCAGACTGAAGTTGATTATAGAATAGTTTACGAAAATTTACTACAGTATCCAGAAATGAATGCTATACTGACAATGATGTTGAAGTGAGACTATCCTTTGTATACCGTAAATAAAGTCAAATGGACAATTGCAAACTCTTTGAAACATACAGGAACATAAAAATGTTTCTATGTTTTCGTTTTTTAGAAGACGTTTGAGAATTCAACTTGCGTTTTTTTTCCCAATATTTGAGACATCAAATTTGATTCACAGTTTTCTGGTCTCGCCTAAAGTTATAATGTTGTTTTGTTATAGCCGTGCTTGTATAGAACATTTTATGCATGAGCAATGCGATTACTCACAACTAAAGTACGTTAAATAAGCACGTAACCCAAACCATCTATGCATTGCCAGTAGTCTTTGAATGCAGGAAGTTACAACACATGTAATCAAATTTCATAACCAAACTATTTTAATGTCAAACGGGGAATAATATGGCTTCTGCAAATTATAAATGATCATATCACTTCTACCCCACATTAATTTTCTCTAATTCCATCTGAAGAAGCTCATTCTTTCATTTGACTCACCCGGTTTTCTCTTCGTCTTCATAATCTATCCAACCGTTGCTATTTCTTCAGAGTGCTACATTTTCAAAACTTACAGAGTGGGCCAAAAAAGTATACACTCTTTAAATGGCTATAAATTATTTTCTGTTCAGAGGAGGAAATAAATACAACCACCATCGGACAGCTGTGAAGATAAAAATTTATTTATATATGGCATGACTATGCACATACATAGTTATGTGTATTAATAGAAAATGAGTTATTGCATTTTAAAGAGTGTATATTTTTTTGGCCCACCCTCTATTTCTGCGAAAATATCTTCGTTTGCATTCACCACAATGATCTCCACTGAGAGGACAAGCTCTCATAGGCAGTTTCCGTAAAACCTCATACGCCTACACCGTCTTAACCGCATATGTTCCTTTGCAGTGGAAGTAAACTTAAATTCTTTTCATGCCAGAACTAAGTTCTATATCTAACGCTACTATTTCGTTCGTTATAATGAAAACTGATGACATATACACATAGGACTGCACCACCACTGCTTCAAGAAAATTTTGGAAAAAATTAAATTCGGTCCTTCGCACAAAATATATCATCATAAGAGATATGTGACATTGAAATCGTTATAAATTCGATTACAATTTGAATTTCGAAACTTGTGGCGGACATCATTAGACAAACATCGTAAAATACTTTGGATCCAATTATTTCAAGTTCCGATTAAATTTAAAATTTTCTATCCACATAAACGAAGTGGTTCCCAAACACCGACGGGCAGAAAAAGAAATATTTGAAATTTATGGCCAAACTCGAGAGCCCATTCGGAAGCCAAAAGCCATTTGGCCAAATGCCGGCAATAAATGTTCCTAGGGGTTGATTCACGACTGAGGTGTCGGAGTGGATTCTGATCCAATAAGATCTACGGGTGTATTTATGACAGGTGATGTGGCATATGTTTCTTACGAGAAGAATGTTTGGCTAGGTGTGTTGCTGTTCAGGAAATATTCTTTAACCACAAGTTCTTGTTTCGCATCGAAAATTCTTTGAGAAAGTAATTATACAGAATGAATGTTTTTCCTAATAATTTATTTCATACTTTCTTTTTTGCACTTGAGATAACTTCCTATTACTTCTGAAATTTTCTGGCACACTTTGGCTAGAGACTGATGACCAGTATGTAGTGGCCTGTATGATTTTAGTGGGCTATTTACTAGATATAAATTAAGACATAGGTTTTAACCTCTACCTGGCTTAGACTTTAGGTAGGAGCATGAGCTTGGAGTCGAACTGGAAGTTAATTTTTTGGGGACGTCGGAGCAGGCGTAGCTTGCTTTATCTGCCCAGCCTGCTCTGACGGTTCGGCTCAGCCTACTTTGACGTCACGTCCCAGGTTGCTCTGACGTCACGTCCCAGGCTGCTCTGATGGCACGTCTCAGCCAGCTCTGACAGTAGGTTTTAAGCTGCTCTGACTGCACGTTTTAAGCTGCTCTGACAGCACGTTTTAAGCTGCTCTGACTGCACGCTTTAAGCTGCTCTGACTGCACGTTTTAAGCTGCTCTGACTGCACGCTTTAAGCTGCTCTGACTGCACGTTTTAAGCTGCTCTGACAGCAGGTTTTAAGCTGCTCTGGCTGCACGTTTTAAGCTGCTCTGACTGCACGCTTTAAGCTGCTCTGACTGCACGTCCAGCTTTGTTTAAAAGAGTAACACGTTCAGACAGTTTCGTTATCGTCTTCGCCTCTCTTCTTTCTCTAATTCTGTTTCGTCTTCATTTTCTTATCATCCCCAGCCATCGCCATCATTTCACAGAACACTGAATAATTTTAAATCTGTTTTTAAAGCAGAGCTTAGCTGGAATGTAAAGTTCCCCAGTCTTGATGTGTAATAATTTGAAGCCAATGGTATGAAGAGCTGTAAAGTGTTTATTCTCATATTCATTTTGGGCATGTTGATAGCTCATCATGTGACACCACTTAATCTAGAATGAACTTATTGGTCCACCATTATTTAAAATTCCTGAACACGGGATGAATGCAATATGTAATTTACTTCTTTAAGGGGCTTTTAAAGGCTGCCGTTTTGGCCGTCTATGACAGAAATTGCTAGCTATTATATGCACTAATTTATTTATTGAATTGTCTGTTTGTTATATGTATATCTGTTACACTTGTTCGGAATTGTGTATTTAGAATGCTTTTATTTGAGACACATCCAAATAAGCCGTTAATTTTCAACCCACATTAACATTGAATGACGTCATTTGACATGCCTTTGTTCGTCATGCTTTCATTTGGTACCCTCTTTGGATTTCTCATTCCCACTTCTCTCCCTGCTCCTCCCATCTCTCCCCATTTTTCCCTCTCGTCTCCTCCCTCCGGCAACAGAGCTTCACAGTCCAGCATTGGACGGAGGGGCTTTGAAGAAGTCGAACGTTTGATCGCTGCTTCGCTCTTCTTTCTGTGGTTCCTATTGAAGGCAAGAATGCGTTAACTCGATATTGCAGCTACCTTTGCACTATGAAAATCCCCACATTTCTTTCAGTCATTGCCCAAAATGCGAAGACTATTTTTTATCGCTGCTCATGCACGGGTGTGTATGTAAGTGATAAAACAAGTAATATAATGTGTGGACTAATCATACACAAATAATGTAGAGGAGAGTGTTACAAGAGAATATGCAGAACACGGGCGCTGATGTTGGACCCTAAAATAAAGATCCTACAGTCATTGAAAATAAAATTAAAAAGAGGAGTCTCTGATTCCAAAGAACGATGAAATGGCACTGCTGTGGGAGTGAAGACCCATTCCAGGTTCTGGAATTTGGGGAGAAATCCTAGAAAATACATTTTTTTAATGCTACAACTTCTTAGAATGGTAAAAGCCTAATTTGACAACCTTATTTCAGAATTTACTTGAGAAATTTATTTGAGAACTTGATTTGAAAACCTTATTTGAGAACCTTATTTAAAAACTTTATTGGAGAATCCTATTTAAGAACCTTATTTGAAAACCTTTTTGGAGAACCATATACGTGAACTTTATTCGAGAACTTCATCTAAAAAGCCTTATTTGAGAACCTTATTTGAAAATGTGACGTGAGAATTTTATTTGAGAACCTTATAGGAGAACCTCATTGGAGAACCATTTTAAGAACCACGCAGCGCAGCAAATTCCTGAGGTCAAATTCATTTTTACTATCATGTTGTATGCATCTATATTATCTCATATTTTATATTATAAATTTTAGTTACTCAATAATAGAGTATCTCCATCTGTCTCTCTCGCTATCTGTGTGTGTCTGTCCCATTACTTCCCATCTATTACTCAAGAAAAATTATCGAACAGAAATCAGAACAAGTATACATGTATTATAAGCATTGTACAGAGGAATCCAATAGCCCCGGATTACTATAAAATATGCTATTTTTTCCATTACTTGCCTTCTACTCATACACGGACATGTTATCGGTAGTAAAGATACAATATGGAAGTTCTGTATACATTCATGAAAAATATTCAGTCTGATAGTACGACGGGTAAATCTGAACAATGTATTTTTTTTCACAGATCCTTAATTTTATTACTTTTATACCAAGGAATTTCGACGGGCACTATCTAGGCCATTTTATCGATAGATAAGGTACAGAATGAAAATTCTGTATATATTAATGAAAAATATTCATCTAAAACAATAATTCGTCGTAAATCTTTAATACATTCATTTTTATAATGATTTCAAATTAGTCAAATCTAATCAAACTTATAACGCAATTATGGATCAAAAATCCTTAATTTTATCAATTTTGATTCCTGGAATTTCTACAGGAAGTATCTAGTATTCTTATATGACACAATAATTCATAGTAAATTTCTGATACATTCGTCTTTATAATAGTTTCAAATTAGTCAAATATAAACCGTGGAATTTTAACGGGTACTATCAAGTATTATATATCTTACTGTATATTTTATAATATATATTTAAAGTAAAACGCGTCGCTTCTTTGAAGAAACTCGTGGCATAAAAAGTGTAAAGGCTTCTTCTGAGGTACACTCTTTAAGAAATGAATGGAAATGGAAACACAACTATAATGATTTGTAATACATCAAGTCAATGGTATGTCTATGAATAACTATAAATCACATGTATAGAAGAATAGTAATGAATATTTATATTTTAAAGATTTATCACAAGTTGAAATGGCAAAATAAGTGGCAACATGATAATGCATTATTGTATAATGCATGCATATTATTACTGAAAATAATCATTTATTTATATTAATATTGATATTGTCGAATTCTTATAAGATATAATAGTGATCTCACTATTCAGTGACAACCCACAGACTTCTTTTAACTCCCAGCCGACAGTGAAGATCATTCTTCCAGGCTCCGAACGGAATCTCTTTTTATCTCGTCTTACTCGAAGAGTCTGTTGGAGTAAAGAACCATCGAGGAATCCAACAGAATAAATGACACAGGGAGAAGTTTTGACACACATATTAAGAAGCACACAAGGAAAGGAAATCAGTATCACGACCATGCGGGATAAATCTAACCATGACCCACAGAATACTACCTGGCATCAAGCCAACACATAAAACACTCATATTACGGGCAAGATATCACCACATCCACAACCACGTCATAGGACACGGGCATTCACCACACCTGTGCCGCAAATTTTTCAACCTCAGGCATCAAACAAGACAAACATACAAACGCATATACAACGCTATATGGAACCACACAGTTACAAACATGAAGATAAACGAAAACCCAAACAACTTTGGTCCTCCATTAAGCGCATGTCAGGCAACAACACACAACAAAACACGCCGTACCCCAAACACAACGGTTCATATTACCACTCCCCGCAAAACAAAGAAATAACATTCCTCGGACACTGGCCAAATATCTACTCTGGCGTAGATGACTATGAAAATGAATTTGATTCAAACCACATAAATGACGTGGAAAGGCATATGGCAAATATAATACCACACCTCAGCCCGCACGATACAGGCATCACTCGCCTAAACGCCCCTCACACATCATACATACAAGCAAATAACATAGTTGAGGCACTGATACTGCCCTCGGCCCACTACACCAGACACTACATATTCAACTAACCCAGATACGCAAAATTGCCATCACTTTCCGAGATGTGTCCAAGGCCTTTGATAAATTTTGGCCGCAGGCCTTGAGTTCAAAATTTCACAATCAAACATTCATCTATTATTCATCAAAATCCTCTTAGACTTGATCTCAGACCACACCGCAGCAATCCGAAAAGCACAGCACACAGGGGCACCTTTCCCATAGCATCAGGGGTGCCACAAGGAGCAGTAATCTCCCCAACACACATGACCTCGTCACCCATACCTAACACCGACTACATAGCAATGATAGCATTCGCAGACATCACACAAATTACAAGTACATTCGGCCACCACTCCCATAACATGGCAGCGCGTCTCACAACTCGAGCAGTAGATCAGATTAACGCCAACGAAAAAAGGAAAATCCAAACAAACACAGATAAATTCAAACTAATAGCCATTAGCAGAAGTAAAAAACAAAAAGTCGACGTAGACGACTCACCCTTTGTATACGACAATACAGGGAAAATATTTGGTCTCTACCTCGGCAGTCAAAGTTACACTCAACATATCCAACAGAGGAAAGTTATAGCACTAAATAATCTCTCCCGTCTACACCACTTCAAAAACATGCCCACTACACAAAACGCAAATTATACCTAGCTCATTTACCTCTCATTTACCACTCATTTACCAAGCAATTCTACTCCACACACTATCGCCACATTCCATTTTACAACTACAACTAGTTCAAAACAAAGCTACAAAATTCATCACAAACACAGAATAGCACGACTTCAACTGATCAGCCCAATTACACCTCCAAACAAAACTACCTCCATTCCTTACACAAACATGCGAAAAGATTACGGCACAACATTGAAAAATATACCACTACTGTACTCACACCTCACATTTCCACAAGAGGCCCGGCACATACCACATACAGCTTTTCTTAGCTCCAAAGCAAAAATACAAGGACCCCCTAACGCCAAACTACACATAATACACTTCACCAACAACGCCAATACCAGACACTCCTCCGAGGCACCACAGAATCGTTCACCGGACGCTAAACCCCAACCGCCTCGAATCATTGTTTTTCGGATTAGCATAGCCCCAACCGGCTTCACGCCTCCCTACCGCGTACCACAGACATGCATACAAATAACAATGAGCACATAGGAACTATAGGAACTATACAAAGCCTTAACGGGTAATCCAACCCTACCTTCCTACAAACCTCCATGAATAGACCTCTTCCACTCTAAACATGTGCACAATGAACCAATATCTATTCCCTTTCTAGTATACCTTTCCATTTCATCTCTTTACTTAGGCACATCCATTGCCAAATTCTCTGTCATGTCTTTCCTATTGGTACCGACCCACCGACCCTCTGGCGCTAGAACAGGTCCCGTATATCGATCAAACATCAACGAAAATCAAATATGGATCAGCATCACCCATATCATAATCTGTATACACATAAAGATTCCCACGATAAAATACAATTAGCTGTGAAATAGATTAATTTTAGGAGTTAATCACTCTCGAAAAAAAATTTCATGCGGCGAATGGCGGTACATTGATTTTTCGGTATATTGATTTCATTTGTCATCATAATTTAATACGTTTGATTTAATTTCGTAAATTGTACATGCAGACAAATAACTGATATCCTTAGAACAAGATTGTTTAAACTACGCGTTAATGGTAAGACTTTCTGGCATACCTTCAAGCGTCCGTTGATGTATGTAGACTCCTACGAGGCCTGCTCTCCAAACGAGTCCCTGAGAAGAACACATGCCTTAATTGCATTGCATATTCAGAGCCTATTTTCCTGAGTAGAAAGAATTTATCCTCTTAGTGAGCCAGGATTACTTTTACATGGAAGAAATGATGGGCCGAAAGCAGTTGAGAAATGGCGTTTATGATGCACGGTGCCCTAAAAATTGTATTAATCTCTGCATAAATTCATGTGAAATTCCAGAGCAGCTCGTGAAGGAATTTTGCGAGCACAGGGTGGGAATGTTCAATACTTAAGCTGGAATTGAATGGCTCAGTTGATGTTTTTTTAAAAATAAACTGAAACTTTTTAGTTTCATCCCATGTGTAATTAGAGATATAGTTGCGCTTTGTTTTTGCACTATAATGTAGAACGTTTTATGTTCGTTGTAGGTAGTAATGGCAAATAGTGTATAGATGTGCAAAAGGGTTTTACATACGTGACAGAACGTTTTACGTCTGTTTGACGTGGAAATTAAAATATACACATATAAACTCTATGAGTATACTATACATATATACTATACCTATATATGTATAAAGGTGTATGTATATATATATATATGTCTGGTTAAAAATAATGCCATATTGGGATGATACAAGCTTTTTATTAAGCTTTTCAATCTGTCTAAAATTACAAATAGTTTCTGCACAAATAGTTTCTGAGCTAAAACAGACTAACGTCGTGTACGAGTACAAATGCAGCCATGAGGACTGTGAGCCTCATAACCGCTCGTACATTGGCGTAACAACAACCACCCTTTCCCGACGCCTGACTATGCACTTAAGTTCAGGAGGTCCAAAAAATCACGAAATGGAAGAACACAACGAAACTCTTACCCGGGAAAAACTAGTAAAAAACACAAAGATACTGCGACATGAACCCGAGTACAACCGTCTGCAAATTCTGGAAGCATTATTAATTCACCAAAAGAAGCCGTTAATCAACAATCAGTGCACTGGAAAACGTCGTATCCTTAAATTGTTTTAGCCGTACTTTCGAAGGCAACAGCCTTCGAAGTCTACGAGCCAACTTCAGAATTCCAAAGCTCACATCGCAGCCAGCAACAGCATGAAGAGGATGGATAGTCAGCTGCATTCTCCATAGCCCGAAGATGGCGTCGCAAAACCCCTTTTTGGATTTGACTATTGCTAATATCTTTCAAGTTTTAGACCCAGAAACTATTTCTAATTTTAGACAGATTGAAAAGCTTAATAAAAAGCTCGTATCATCCCAATATGGCATTATTTTTAACCAGACATGTATCAATGAAGGACTTTGTTGCATACGATGAAAGGTATTGTGTGTGATATATAAGGTGGTTCTCAACACGTATAGATGCGCTTGATATTTTTTGTTACATAAAAATGCGTACTATGTGCGCATTACGTGGAAATTATAAATATAGACGCACAAGACAGAAGAAGGTAGACAGGGAATAATGCGGGAACCACTTAAAAATGGTTCATTGCATCGTCGTTTTAACTAAGATATAGAAATAGGACGGAGGATTTAACTAGGGCATATATGCATGTATATATTTTACGTATGTAAGAAATGAATGAGGAATGTTTCAAGAAACATAAATGCATTTTTCATGATTTGCGTTGTTTTAGGTATTTAAGCTCCCCAGTTTAACTTGGTATTTATTGATTTTTGCTGGAAAGAACAAAATAAAGTTAATTGCAAACACTTAAAGTAATTGTACAAATGACAAGTTAATTGCGCTGAATTACACAACATGAAAGAGTTTCAACCAAATTACGCTTCATCTATCTGAATATAAGTCAATTTTAAAATCAAAATCAAAATATCATAGTTCATGTAACGTCTGTTACCACGTAAGCTATCATTATCATAGTACATGTAAAATTTGTTGCAACTTAAGTCATCATTTTTGAAGAAAAGTATTATTTGTTATCTTGACCGATGCATGATGGTGCATTTTTGCAAGAGTGAATAAATTCCTGAGCCCAGGAACTGACATCCAGTCAATCATTGTGTGACATTTTTATTTCACTCACACTATAGCCTAAAGATGCTTAATTGATCTATATTTCTCACAAACTGTTGACCTATAATCCCAACTATTATAAATTCATTCCTGCTCTGGAAATGTAAGACAAACACGATTCACTGGCTTCATTTCTTAGAAATAACAATGACACAATTTTCAAGAAACTTTTTACAGCTTAGCCAATTTCTGCTTGTATTTCCAAATTATTTAGTCATGATGAGCGTATTATGCAATGCCTATTAAAGTCAGATTTCTGACACCGAAGCTCGTTTTGATAGCGGTAAATTCTGCCCAGCAGTCGCACAAATTAAAGCGACTTTCTGTGTTCCGTTTAACAAAATTTTGTGACTAAAGTGATCCAATTCAAATCCCTACTAATTCACCTTGGTGAGAACGACCAAAAAATTCATAAATAAATTTTCATTAACAAGGTATATTCGTAGAATTTAAAACGCTTTCACTGACAGTAACATTTCAACATCAACTGATGTTTTGTTTAGACTAAACTCAAGTCTGTTGTGTTAAGAGTCTAAAAGAGAAGGTTCAGTACGTGATTGTGGGTGTAGTACCTCGGTGAATTAAACAGTACAAGCGAGCAGTGTTGCTGGTTCACATGTGAAAAATATTGAAACAGCTTTTACACCGAACTGCCAATGAATGTAGAAAATTGATTCCATTCCTGAGGGAATCAATGAAATTAATTATTGTACTTGCAGGTACTGGTATATTTTTCTCTCAAGTGGTTGGTAATGTGCATGCAAATGTTTTTGATTGAATGTGAAACTTATCAGTAATATATATTAAATAATAATGATTAATTCATTTTATTGAAATCAATTTCTGCGCATCATAAAGCGTAATACGGTACGGAAACATAGTCTACTGTAGGACTGAAAATTTAAAAGAGCCACGCGCAGTAGACGATTAATTCAAGAGGTCTCTGCATATTAGAATAGAATAGAATAGAATTAGGCTATAGGAACGAACCTTCTGGCCCATTCTTGGGTCGGATAATTACTTCGATAATTATTCGGTTGTTTACCCAAGTCCCATGCCGTATTTCTAGCCGCATCAACCATGTCGGCAGCTGGATTCGAACCCGGGTCTTTCCGCTCGCAAGTAGACTCGCTCACCAGTCGACCAAGCTGGTGATAGTCGACCAAGCTGGTGATTGTTTAGACTAAATCACGGAATATTTGCACCGCCATTGCGTCATGTATGTAATTACATATTTAAATACAATAGCAATACTGCAGATGATGGTGAACTAGAAAAGCACTTTCAGATGGTGAATAATCAGTGTGCAAAAAGTAGGTAATAATGGAACACATCATTCCGACGATTATTACTACAGATGTGTTAATGAGACTAGATTGTCAACATGTGTTAATGAGAGTATGCTCTTAACGCCAGTATTAAATGCACGGACATATGAAAGTACCAAATAACTTAGAAAAACTAGTTCTCCTTTGCAGTCATTGGCATAAAACTTTAGGCCAATGGCAATTTGTTTGTCAGAGCTGAAGGCTTCCACTTTTTTCATTTAGCCAGAACCTGTGTAAATGTCCGTAATTTCATGCTTCTTGATTCTAGCGGAGACCAAAGCTCCTGGCGAGTGTCGTAAGCTGAGTGATTTCTCCCTGAAAGCTGATTTGCACCGCCATTGCAACTGATGTAGAAAATGAACCTCTCAGAGGTAATTGCAGCGTCAGATGAGCTTGCAGCTTTACTGTGTACTGTGTGAGATCACGCCCGCTTTTATAGGACTCATAGATGTGCACAAACAAGCACGAGTTCTAATATTTTGGTATAAGTAAGACTGCATGGTTGTCTCCCACTGGTTCATAGTGTTACCAGTGAAGCTTTTGCGAAAATGTGCTTATGTATGTGTGTAAAATTTTTAATTTTTTGAAACTACTCGGGTAAAAAATTACTTTCAGTTTTGTAACTTCTGCGTGATAAAAAGACATTTCACTCTCAAATGTTATGAACTGAAATGCACTTCTGATTTTATTGAATTTGTTGGAGTCTAATTTTATAGATTAGTTGATTTATGACCCCCATAAGTAAAAGTCATAAAAACTCTCATTTTGAAGCCCAATGCATTGAAGTTTTCTTCCTTATTCAGATTCAAGGTTTCAAATTCTAAATGTGCCAACATTCCACAGCACAATTTAGTAAAAATTCAACTTCCGTGATATCACAGTTATCGCTATGGAAAATATCGAATGGCTACATTTTTTATGACCACTGTTGAACTTCACCGTTTTTTTAGATCCTATGAATCTTCACTAAAATAATATGATAGAAGTAAAATATTACAGCTGATTATTTTTATATTAATCGCCGGATGGGGCAGATACTCTAAATTTTCTCTTTGAATTGTAATTTATCAACGTTCCGAACATTCTGTTCTATTTATTTTCATGGAAGATATTGTCAAAATTTATTGCAGTTTCAGCTTGCTAATTTTAATTAAATAATTCAGGCAGAATTTTGGCACAAGAATTTTTCGTAAAAAAGGCTTTCTGGAGTAGAGGTAATACTTATTACATGGTTTTTTTCTTAGTTCGTCATCGTGAAAGTTTTTCTTCAGTTCACGACAAAAACTCAATTTTATAAATAAAAAACCTTCGTTTCCTTCCCAAAATGAATCCAAACTACAGCTGCTTTTAAAAGAAAATTATCATTTATGTTTTTACTTTGCAATTAAAATTTCGAGATCATTTCTTCATTCAGATTTTCCTTTCATCACATTTCCTTAAACAAAAAATTAAAAAGTATTCTATACGCGACACGAAATTTTACACTTCTTTACTTCACAAATACTTCGATTTAATGGCAGCCGAATTCATTTACGAAGTGAAACTTAGTTTAGGGTTTGTTCATCTGATCATATTATGTATATTTTGGTGAAACATTTGAGGTTGAAGGAAACTTACCGAAAAGACAGAACGCAAAATTGACAATTTTCATGAACTAACCTGCACACAAATATGTACTGTGAAAATAACATCAGATTATTAAAATACATTGCAATGCTTAGGGATGAATAATAAATCATTTTTTAACTATAAAATAATGCATGATATATTAGAACAATTCAGAATAATTATAAATATTTACTGAAGGATCAATATTTGATGTCGTTGTCCAATATTCCACACATGCTGAACATTCTTTAATATTTCTAATGTTGGGAAGTTCTTGCCAAAGGGACAAAGTGTATGCTTTCATAGACGTATGACTAGTCATAGTCACTAGTCATAGTCGCTAGTCATAGTCACTAGTCATGGTCACCCGTCATAGTCACTAGTCATGGTCACTCGTCATAGTCACTAGTCATAGTCGCTAGTCAAAAACCGAGAAGCGAAGCGAGAAGTTTCAGCATACATCGAGTACAGTATATTTCCAGTGTGAACAAATAAACTATGTATATATATATATATATACCTTTATTTCCAGCATAGTATATACCAATTTGAGAGAAGCTTTTCTTAGAAGTCGGGGCTTAGGATGTCACAAGTTGAAGCTCATCCGAGGAAAATCCGGGGGAAATGAAATATATTTTTTTCCCTTCGCTAGATTTTACTTTCTTTTGTTCAACTCAAGTTTTCAAGAATATTTTTTTAAAAATGCCAACGTATTATTCAACTATTTATGGCTTCAGATGACGTCGTGTCTGTTTTTATTCTAGGCATAAAACATATTGGTTAGGTATGAAAAAAATTTGCTTACGGTGAATTCACGTAATCAACAACCTTTTTGAAACTGAAAACCAATAACCAGCCATGTTTTCCAATCTTTTAAGTTTGGTTTGGGAGGTGTTAATGTTAGAGATCAAACTATGTTAAGTCTAGAGATACTCATCAACTTTGCAGCCTGAGAAAGTTGATCAGAATTGTCTTTCTGGAGAACAATTGCCCTGCAGTGTACTTCTCCAGTGCTCTGTTCTCGGTTGCTTTGATGCTTTTAATTTTGTATGACCAGAATATTTCATCATGCGTGTTATACGATAGTTACCGTAGATCAGGTGCAGAACACATACCCCTAGGTGCATGATGATAAATCATCGTAGATCAAGTACGGAAATCTGATTGGAAAACAGTCTTTTACTTGAATTCTGGACAGAACGAACATCACTGTTCATCTCGACAGCAGCTAAGTTCGAAAATTTGAGAAGCTCACCCTAATAGGCGGTCTCCTAAGCTGACCTAAGAAGAGGCCCGATGTCAGGTAATCAGCAAATGAACCTCGACACGGTAAGGGGAGTAGAGGTGAGAGAGGGAGCGAAGACGGTAAGGCTTTCACACGTTGATGATTAGTATTGGTTTAGTTCCGCACTTGAAATCTTTTCTTTTAATAAGGTCTGAAAATGTGTAATGTTCTGGAACCTCTACCCTAGTTATAGCTGAACACAAATCTTACGTTGAGGTTATTTTTGAGTACAGAGGCGTGGGACAGGGAGTTATTAGTTTTGCATGTAACTTGTCCCACCAAACAGACGCCTTGTTACACTGACTGCAAATGTCATACTGGGAATAATACAGGCGTGTATTTGTTCATTTTCATGAGAAATGCATGAAATGTTAACTATCCAGTGTTTGTTAGACTTGCTTGTGGTTATACAATTACTTGTTCTAATGATGCAGTGCTGTGAGTACTGTAATTACTGTGTTATTGATACAGTTTTATGGGTGTTGTTTTTGTGTGTAATAGGTACAGTTTTATAAGTAGCGTAATTATCGTGTTAAGGTAACCGTCACCTGCCTTTTTAGTCGCGTTCATTTAGCAAAATCCATAAGCAGAGAACATCAATAAAATGGTACAAGGCTTTTCAAATTAGCCTTTGAAATCATCCAAATTGCGCAGCCAGAAGAAGTACAGCCACTGTGACATGGCTGAGAGAGCCATCATGGAGCACTAGTCTATACTTCCGTCGGTGCTGCTGAACTTTGGATTTTATAGAGTAATTTTTTCGGGGGCCTTGATAGTTACAACGTAATGGGAGCGTCATTTGCGATGCTGTTGTTGTGTTAGCGAAGTGGTGCAGCTTAATGTGCTCATCAAATTGTTTTGTTACAAGGGATTTTTGTTTACTTTCCGTCGACAGCTGTCAACTATTGAAGTTACGGTTGTCAAATTCGCGTTTTTGTCCTGCTCACATTTGTAGCTAGAAATTAGAATTAAAAAAGATGCTTACAGAGATATATCTATTATTTAAATTTAATAATATTTTTTTCAGATTGTTAGTGTACAATGTTTGAAAATCTTTATTTTCAATCACATTAAATGAGGAAATTTTTCAGAATTTTTCAGCATACGTTTCAGAATTTTCCATCTTTCAAATTTTGTACGATTGATTCCAAAAATTTCTTCCATTGCAAATGAATTGTGAATGCAGGGAATACAGAATTTTCATGTCTATGGATTATGGAGCCTATGTAACTGCTTGTACATGAGTGTAAATTTACCTATACGGATAAATTAAGTATCATAATTGATGCCATGGGAGGCTTATACTCAATGCTAAAGCAAGCCTACAATTAACTGGGCTGATCAAACGAGTTAGTGTAACACCAAATAAATACTAGGATGAACAGGTTCGAGCATTTACCGCAAGTGACCCACATCTTAAATACTCGAAATGTTTTCAATAATTTTGCCTAAAAATTGATTTAGTTATCACTAAGCATTTCGTCAAGTTGCACCAGACAATTCATAACGCAATCCGATATGTTTCCATGTGACAATTAATTCTACAATTCCGTCAGTAACAATTAATTTTTATTAAATGGAGGAACCAGGGCTTTCTTACAATACCATCAATTTAACGTACCTAGTAATTCAGAGGTATTGGATCATTTGCATTACTTTTCATCCCTCAAAACTCGTCAGTGTAAACTCAAGAGCTTTTCGAATACTCAGGGCCAGAGAATTTTAGAATGTCTCCTGATTTTTTGGCTCAGAACATCATTCGATTGCTAAGAGCTTTCATTCAGAACTGAATTTTTATTTATTTATTTGGTTTCAGCATTCAAACTGTCTTTACACATATATTTTTTACCATAAATCTGACGGAGTTTCTAATATTTAATGTTAAATAGTGATTTCCAAAACTGAATTAGGGTAGAATTCAAAATTTTCCTTACTGAGATCATTTATTCAATTATCCTTTTTCTGTGGAACTTAAGCAGTGAATTCATTTCCACATTCGCTCTTCAATTCCCAAGGTTAAAAAATGAAAATGATACCAAATTATTTTGAATTGTCTGCCAAAATCCGTTCATCGATGACTGGGAATTTGTTTTCCGGTCAGACTTTCCGTCAGTCCTCAAATGTGGACCTCGACAGGAAAATTCTTCAGAGAAATACTTTGGGAGCTAGGAAGTGATAAGCGTCGCCATCAACGAATGAAAGGCTTCTCATTAACGAAGACAAGAGGTTTACTTTTATGTCCAAGTTCTGAAGAAAACGCACAGACAGAGCAGTGAGGACATCGTGAGTCGCTATAGACAAAGGCACTGAAGACTAACTTGATCTTGTGAGCAAAAGTCATAATTGGATGGCCGTCTTCGAGACGTCACCGTTAAAAGTGTCAGTCTCACATCACTGTTCTGTCTTACATTGCGGTGTTCAGTCTCACATTGAAGTGTCCAGTCCTGCATTGCGGTTTTCAGTCTCGCATCGCGGTGTTCAGTCTCACATCGCAGTGTCCAGTGTCGCATAGCGGTGTTCAGTCTCACATCGTGGTGTTCAGTCTCACATCGCAGTGTTCAGTCTCACATCGCAGTGTCCAGTGTCGCATCGCGGTGTTCCGTCCCGCATCGCGGTGTTCAGTCTCCCATCGCGGTGTTCAGCCTCGCATCGCAGTGTTCAGTCTCACATCGCGGTGTTCAGTCACAAGTTGGAAACAAAGCGAGAAACATAGAGGGAGAAACATAGGGTGAGAAACATAGAATGAGAAACACAGAGTGAGAAACTTAAAGTGAAATACGTCAAGTGAGAAACAAAACAAGCAACATAGAGCGAAAAACATAAAGTATGGAACATAAACTCAAGTACACTAAGTGTTATGATGTCGCCACATGCTTACTGAAAGCAGCTTAAATACATGAAGGGAGTTACCGCCTCCGAATGCCCCCAAGTCCAGCAGAAGTCGTCATTCAAAAAAAAAACTGTTTGCTTCACAATTGGAAAAATCAATTAAGAATAATTAAAGTTTAATTTATATATAAAATGAATGGATACTCTATGTAGAAATATGTGATATTCAAGAATAATTTGTATAAAAAGGGAGGGAGAAAACGAGTAAGCAATAAGAAGAGTAAAAAATGTACTTTTTGCAATTTCGAGAAAAACTGGCTCAACATTTGTCTCAAAAATTAAATGAAAGCAATTGCCATCACAGGAATGCATCTGTTTTAGACACAAAATTGAAAAACAGTATCTTACTCAGGAGTGATTTTGAAATTTACTCATGACGAAGTCAAAACATGAATTAATAGTCATATGAAAGCTAAGTTTCGGTTCACACTTCTTGAAAATAATTTGTTTTTGCAGGAGGCTTGCGAATATAAGAGCATCTGCAGCAGGTATTTCTTGTTCAAGCTCAAGGGACAGTTGATAGCATTAATCCTGACTTTTTGTGTTAAATTTGCTGAGTGTTTTAGCTGCAAGGAAAATTGATGTAATTTGTGACCGGGCTTGAATAATGTCAGCTTTTAAAAGTTTAGTTAAGTTAGGACTATCTGTAATAGGATATAATAGTGTCTTCTCATAAAATTAACGGTTCCAAAAAATATTTTCTAAGCTTTTGGCAGAACTCATTTTGCTGAAGTAGACCATTTCAAGTTCTTCCCTCAACTTTGTCCCTTAACTTTGTCCTTCAACCTTGTCATTTCGAAAGAATGCATTTTAATTTTATTTCTCGAGTCTAGAACTTAAACAAAACATTTCACTAAGCTACTAGCTCATTATACATTTCTATTTCTCGTGATTTTCAGTCTGACCTTGATGTAGAGTACCCAAAACAATCAATAAGTGATAAAAATAATATTTCTTTATCCTTTCACTATGCATCTACATCAGCACCTGTCAACCAGCTCAACGCGCATTCACTTGGAGTTCAATTAATAATCGCTGGATTATTGTTCGTTGACTGTTGTTTTTTCGTGTATTTTACATTTCTTTATCGTCATATTTATCACTGTAGTGAACTCCAGCCCCTTACCAAGCATCATTATGACCAAAGCTGACCAAACATCATTATGAGTAACACTGACCAAACATCATTAGGAGTAATACTGACCAGACATCATTACGTCTAACACTGACCTGACATCATTACGTCTAACACTGACCTGACATCATTACGTCTAACACTGACCTGACATCATTACGTCTAACACTGACCAGACCTCATTACGTCTAACACTGACCT
>VCRD01002474.1:30965-82333 GCA_006783055.1 Trinorchestia longiramus | reverse complement strand
TACGGGGTACCTACGAGTGTGTACAATATGTGTGAGTATGACAGTTACGGGGTACCTACGAGTGTGTACAATATGTGTGAGTATGACAGTTACGGGGTACCTACGAGTGTGTACAATATGTGAGTATGAGAGTAACGGGTTACTTACGAGTATGTACAATGCACTCAACTTTCCCAGTTTTCACAGAAAAACCAGAGTATAGAAATTAGCTGCAAGAAGTTTTATACATTTCTAGCAAAAACTCAAAAACAAACGCTCGTGCTCAGGACACTCTGTTTTTAATAAAACACGACAACGGAGGTGCAACCATCTTGCAGCTTGAGACCTGCGAAAAAGTTCCTGTTTGTATGTCCTTTCAAATGTTTCCGTAGAGACACGTGAGTGCAATATTGTGGGGGGCGAGTCACGCTACACGTGATGAACTAGCAAGTACACCAAGCCTTGCTTCTATACATGTCACTTGGGTATCCACGGCATGGGACTTGGGTATCCATTGCATGGGACTTGGATATCCACGGCATGGGACTTGGGTATCCATTGCATGGGACTTGGGTATCCACAGCATGGGACTTGGGTATCCACGGCATGGGACTTGGGTATCCACGGCATGGGACTTGGGTATCAACCCAAGAATAGGCCAAATGACTCGTTTCTATTACCTTATTCTATTCTACAACTGTGTTACGGTAGATCGGGACAGTGGTGTGTAATGTGAAGCAGAGCCATCGTGATAATGATACTCGTATAATTGTAGTCCGCAAAACGCATTGAGTCAAGCATGCAGTTGATGAAATTGTTGCAGGCATGTGTACTAGATCTTTCATTGGAAAGTTCACCTTCGAATCAGGAATGTACTCCAGTTAATATCTAAAATACTTATTTTTGTATCTGACGTGTATTTTACTTACTAGCTTTCAAATGCAATGTGTTCCATTGCTTTTGTGGAATTCGAAGGGCGTTGATTTCTCCCACCGATTGAGCTTTGTGCTTCCTATAGTCAGTGTTGTGAAACATTGATCAATATCTAGTTTAAAATACCCAAATTAATAACAATGAGCATTTTTTTCTTGAAGAGCACCTGCACTTCTGAAAGTTGCGTAGCTTGCAAGCGTGTAAAAAGTACGGACGAGACTTGTGTGTACGACAAGCACATGTGAGAAGTGACCCATCTGCAGTAGCATGCCCAGTCCCTCCATCACGGGTCACATACTTCGTATGCCGACTACCATATTTATGCTTCCATGTTTGGGAATCTATGCTTGGAAGTCTATGCTTGGAAATCAATGCTTGGGAATCCATGTTCAGAAATCTATGCTTGGAAATCCATGTTTGGAAATTTACGCTTGGAAATCTATGTTTGGGAATCTATGCTTGGAAATCTATGTTTGGGAATCTTTGCTTGACAATCTATGTTTGGAAATTCATGTTTAGGACTCTATGTTTGAAAATAGCATCTCTGGGAGAAACAAAATTTGACTCAAAATACATCAAAAAAACTCAAATCTGTTACCGTAGTTAAATACAAGTGAGTAAGCTTCACTTCAGGAAATTGAAATATCATCTGAGTACCCAAACATGCTGACATGCGTTCCCTCAACAAATGCAAACCGATTTAATAATTTTTTTAGTAGATATATACATAGAATGGTCTCCCTTACAAAGTTCAACTACAAGAAATACTCCGCGTGCTAAAATCTCTCTTATGACGGGAAAGAATTCAGTGCAGAATCCCATTGTGTTGCACCGTGAGCTTGTCTAGCAGTGCAGAGTGAAGGGTGTGCAGATGCAAGCTTTCTTTGTACTACAAAACCTTACAGCCCTCATGAGACACGGCTGGTGTGTCTTCTGTCTTCACTATGTGGCAAACCGTGCAATTTTCTTCATGATATAAGGTCTGCGCAAGACTGTGTCTAAGTTTTCAAGAGTCTCAGCAATTATGAAATGATAATCAAGTGTAGCATCCTAGACGTCTATTGTGTGTTTCTAGCACGTCTAGTCACTGGATATGTAAATTAAGAAAGTAGAATTTATGAACATTTTGACGTTAATAAAGGCTACTTTCTAGTATTTATGGAACATTTCCCGAGTAAACTTACTCAGTAGAGTTGAGGTTTATGTGCATTATTTTAGTGTGTTATTGATAGCAAGCATTTATTAACGTACTCGCACGTTACTACATGCATGCGTTCGTAAAAATCTGCCTTCAGTTAAATTTGCGCGTTACCTGTGTTGTCAGTGAGTGCAAGGAGTTCAATTTTACGTCTCAGCTAAAGTTGCATACAACTCCACGAAAAACAACATAGAGATACTGCGCTCGCAAAGAAATTCTAGCAAATGCCTCGAGTTCAGAAAAAAATTCAGAGATGCTGCGGTGCTGAAGTAATTTGTGAAAGAAAAAGGGACAAATAAGACGAGGAAAAAGGCGACAAAATATACAAAGGCCTCAGCTGAACGAGATGAATAATGTTCTAGAAATGAAGGAAAAAGCGAGCTATTCAAGGTTACAGTGAATAGCCAAATAAACAATTAGATAAATAATTAACTTTTCCTTATCTTGTTAAGTTTCTGAGAACTTGAAGAATTTTTTTCAAAATAAGTGGGCATTTTTGTCGTAAATAGCAATGTTTGGTGACATACTTTCAGTGTTAGGTCGTTCAATGTGAGTTAAAACTCAAAATTTATTGGAAGAAATCTCTTGAAGCATTCGTTTCTGCAGAGCTGACTCAATGCATTGAAATGCACCACGTGACACAGGTGGCTGCTAGTGTTGGAGGTGGTGGTTGGTGGTTGCTGGTGGTTGCTGGTGGTTGCTGGTGGTTGCTGGTGGTTGGTGGTTGCTGGTGGTTGCTGGTGGTTGATGGTGATTGCTGGTGGTTGCTGGTGGCTCCTAGTGTTGGAGGTGGTGGTTGGTGGTTGCTGGTGGTTACTAGTGGTTGAAGATGGTTGTTGGTGGTTGCTAGTGGTTGCTGGTTGTTACTAGTAGTTGGAGGTGGTGGTTGGTGGTTGCTGGTGGTTAGTGACGCCACTATTCAGAACCAACACTAACCGAGGAATACCATCTAAACACTACACATCACTGAGTGACCAGTATTTACGACCTACAGTAATTCAGAACTACCATCCAAACACCACGCTGGAAAGCTACAACGAATAATGCATGGCTAGGACATGGGAAAGCGAGAACTGCAAGACGACTTCCTGGATGCAGGCACGAGGTGTCCGTATAATGCACGCCCTGGGAGGACATCACAGAGACCCAGACACTGACGCCCTCTCCGTATACACCGACACTTTCTCCTCAGTGTCGCGTGCGCCCTGCAACACTGCCATGTCCTGCTTGTACGCCTCATCTTCTGGAGTACTCCTGGTCTTGCTTCAATGGCATGTGGGAGCAGTGTAAAATTCCACGGGGAAGTGTTGTTTAATATCATGTGGAAATAATGTTTAATATCATGTGGAAGTAGTGTTTAATATCATGTGGAAGTAATGGTAAATACTATGTACAAACGATGTTAAATACTATGTGGAAGCGATTTTAAATACCATGTGGAAGCCCTTTTTAATACGATGTGAAAGTGATGTTAAATAGCACGTGGAAGCGATGTTAAATACCATGTGGAAGCAGTGGTAAGTACTATGTGGAAGCGATGTTAAATACCATGTGAAAGCAATGTTAAATACCATATGAAAGCGATGGTGAATAGCACGTGGAAGCGGTGGTTATTGTCATGTGGAAGCTATGTTAAATATGATGTAGAATTAGGCTTACTTAAATATTTTGTGGAATCTGTCGTATTTAAATATCGAGTGGAAGTAATCATTCTGTAAAATTATCTTCAAACGCATAATTCCATAAAAAACAATATCCCATTTCATACATGACGCTGCTTTATTGTAGGTTGGAAGCTATTAATCGGTATGGTCTATTGCCTAGAATTGTAAGTGTCCACGCACATGTGCGAATTTTCATGTTAATTCAGCTCAGTTTACACATATATTCATAAAATCTGAGTTCCAGCTGATGTAGCATTTAAGCACTACGAGATTCTGTAGAAACACAATGCAAAATTGACATCGCTGACTATCGACTTTATTCGTAGCTAAAACATGACTTTTCATTGTCAAGAACACTCCATCGTCAATATTCCTAGGATGCCAATTTGTACATTGATTTAGTCTTAAATGAACTAGCCATAATGCTTCAAAATCTAGTATACTAGTCTTCTTAGCTTACGCTTCAATACCACACTATCCATGCCTGCATCTATCTCTCCATGCAGTCAACTTTCTGTGAGGCCGTTCTATCAAGCGATACAAGACAGCTGCTCGTTGCTGTGGACGAAACTTTTCCTTATCCTCTTTAGAGAACGGACAGACGGCATTGCTTTAATATTATGATCGAACAATCGATGTCAAGTGTTGGGGGGGTCTAATGATATACAAGCGCTCGCACGATCGCCGGCCTCGCGCACACAACACCCCAGCGAGATATGCAGATTGCGACGCGTCAGTATGTCGTGTTGACTGGCTTATTTGGGAAGGGCGGTGAGGAGCGCAGTAGATCGCCCCACTTGATACCTCCTTATAAAAACACAAATCTTTCATCATAGCAACGATGTACTAACGACACAAGTGCATGTGGTATGTCGAGACTTGGTGACTGTGCTTCAATAGTACAGTCTTGCACCTGAGCTTTTATATAACAGTTGGTGGTCCCAGTTGCATGATTTTTGAAACTCAATAAAGAGCAGCTCTACTAAGGGTGACCACAGTCATTTTGCTGCACTGCTTGTGCGGTGTCTCTGATATATTCTAAAATACTATGTATTAAAATATGGTATACATGCGTATTAATTGTGAGTGCAATATTACTTGCAGGGCATATTATTATACTCTGATATATGTACTATGCACATTTGTAGATGTTGTACTTGCATGTAGTATTGGTAAACAGGAGGTGTACTTTTTTAGGTGTACTAAAAAAGTACTAAGGAAATTAGAAAGTATTTGTATTTTTGCTGTTTGTTGCGCGTTGTACTTGGCTTCATGTAAATGGCTCACTAAATAATTACGTACTAAATAGCTGGCGACTATTATGACAACTACGATATTCTAATTATAAGCGTTGAAATACTTTTAATGCTTATATTTAAACACCGAGTTGTACACACAAGCTCAAGGAAGTACTGAAAAAGTCATTAAAAACAAAATCAAATTTGACTTTCAGCCCCTCTCTGGATTACAGTAACTCATCATGAAGCGATGACACATCACATTTTTAAGACACTGCACAAGTAATAAAATTTCTCCTCAGTAGCGGATGCCGAAATATTGGCGCCTGCCAGCACAGTAATGTTTATTCGATGTCACCCGCGAGAAATCTTTTTCCATGATGGGGTCCTTTATCACGCAAGTACAAGTAAAAAAGCAGAAGCTCGTTTCTTTATCTGTATTATCTTTAAGGTCTTCATCAGGTGGGCCTTTAAATGGACTTGAGACGTTCCGTCTGAGGTAAAACAAGCCCTATAAAAAATCAATAAGAGTATTGAAGTAAGGCGACTTCGTGCGATGATGCCCCGCTATCGTGAAGTCCGATCTCACACGGGCATGATAAAGGTCTCGATAAATGACTTCAAAGCGCCACTTCGTGTAAAGAATGAGGCTCACATGGACGTAAGTTACGTTATGGAAGACGCGAGGTAAGAGAATGACAGTCTTTTGGAGACAGTCTCCTGGCTTGCTTTCTCACTTAACTCACTTCAATAAGTGTTCCTTACGTATAATTCTTGACTAACAACACCGCATGCAAAGATAAACTCACATACTGCAAGCGTATACAAGTGGACCCAAAAACCCAGAACGATTATTTTAGCAGCACTCTTACGCAAGTGACCTATAAAAAATGACAGGGGTGTAATCGATGTTGCAAAAAATTGACAATTTAATGTGCGCATGAGTTGTGAGCAATCATTTCAACTTTGTGAGTATTAAAGTATTAGTGTGACCCGTTAATCGAAGTCGAGCACTATCTTATCTTTTGAATATTATTTTCAGAAATTCTTCTAAGGTAAAGGATTGTATGGGTATCATCAAATGCGAGTAAGAAAGACTTGAAAAACAGGTGTGAAAAATGACTAAGAAGCTAACCGTAAAAATCATAAGGAGAAAGCTTCAAATTAGCGTAACCAATTAGTATTAGGTAGAATGCAAGAAATTGCATTTATCTGCTGAAAAGCGGCGCGGAGTTCAGGTGAAGTTTACAAAGCGCTCTCAGTTACTGCGCGCAGAAGCGATTTCTTCAAATTGAGTCGTAAGTCAAATTGTGGAAAAAACTCATTTGCATTTCTTGCGTTTCTGCGTCCGTAGGAGCAGCACTAGCTTTCTAATGGCACTCCAAAGAGCGATGTAAATACAGAGCGAAGCGTCTATGGAAATTAGTGGATAATGACTTCAAACAAATGAGCCCGCGCTGTACAGCCAGAGACAGATGATCTTTGTAGGCGTCCATTATAAGGTGCATTTTGGTGCAATCAAATCTCCATGAATGCTGAGCAACGACGCCATCGAAACTGATTTTCTGCTTTGATAATTATTCTCAAAAAGTAGACTGAAAGCAAGACGCAAATGCGACAGGTGTGCCATATTGTTTCAGAATGAGCACCTTAAGCGAGCTGACCTATTGTGCGCTCTTTCTTTCGCAGTGAGTGAAGTGCTATCTAGCTCCTTGTAATTGCGTCTTTTTCTGTCTTTTACGACACAGTAACAGCATGGGTGTTCTCAAACTTCACTATTGTATCACTCTGAAAAAGTTTGAAACTTCACATTTATGTGCGCATCGGATTTTAGTGAAACAACGAACACCTCTGTAGTCCATATGTTCATTTGGCTCACGAAAGCTCTATTTCAACGATTGTAGACTTGAGCCTTCTGGCTGGTATTTTATTGTA
The DNA here is from genome assembly GCA_006783055.1 of Trinorchestia longiramus. Classification (NCBI taxonomy): domain Eukaryota; kingdom Metazoa; phylum Arthropoda; class Malacostraca; order Amphipoda; family Talitridae; genus Trinorchestia; species Trinorchestia longiramus. The sequence goes on along the minus strand of VCRD01002474.1, from coordinate 75,386 downwards.
GTGGAAAATATTAGTCATCAGATTCATGTAATCTTTAAAGGGTTTCTCAAATAGCGAGTCTCTGCACGGTCGCAATAAAGATGTCAGGGGGAACAGTAAGACTGTGACTGCAACCTCGAGCTCACAGTGTTCAGTAATAGACACAGGCGGAGCGGTTTATTGCCCAGGCTTCTAAATGCAGACCAACGTTGAATATTTTTAACTGACTGAGCTATTTTCATCAGACAAATGACCAGGCTGGTGCCCTGAACATTTCTAGCTAGAATAATTTTTTATTTCATTGCTAAGTTTGAACGGCTATTGTTAAGGCATGGACTTGTCATTGATTGATCAAGCGAACGCAAAAGGCGCGTTCACAAGACAGTGCAGTGGGGCGCATCTCGCATGTCCGTCACTGTCAAGACTTCTCTATTAATTATGTTGTTTTAAGCTCTGAAAATGAATGTTCTAATTTTGAGTCACTCATTTGTCTCACAAACGTCCAAGAACACCCACACGTACTGCCTGCATCCCCTGATGAATTGGAATTCCGAACACCTCACTCGTTCCGCTGAGTTTTAAAAGACTAGCTTCCATGAGCAACGGGTTTTCAGTGTCATTTGTGGATGTAGAACATAATAGTAGGAAGTGCAATATTGCTTACTACTACGATTTGTAATTTCAGGTCAGGTTCGTTAACCTAAAACTCGATAAATTTTATTTTGCAATTCACCGTTTGCAGAGTTATTTTTTGAGTATTCGATTTTAATATCTTTGCCTCAAAAATTCTTCCTTCAATTAACGAAAGCTTACGAAATCCTGACAAATATAGAAGAGTGTATGATCTACTTGTGAATATATATTGGATCAAAAAACTTGCAGTTGGTGAGCTGAGAATGATGAAGGACTCAAAATAAGTGAATGAAGCTCATGCGACCTCGATAGGACTTTCATGGTTGAGATTCTACTGTGAATGTTTGATAATTTTGATGCATGATCAAAGACACTTGATCTGAACAATAATCCAAGAAAAATTTCGACCAAAGTAGCTTAATTATAAACTTTTCCCCGAAACTTAACGTATAGATGTCATAATCCTACAAATGTTGCATGAAAATCAGGACATCAAGAGTAACCCATTGAACAGATTGTTCCTCGGCGTTGTATGCGGTGGCATAGCCAATTACTTGATTTATAGGACGTAAAATATGCTAAGACTAAACCGTAATCACTGGAAGCTTGCACGACGACACTCGTGCTCATGCAACACGTTCTATAGCGCGCAGTTGCTCAAGCTCCAATAATGCCTAGCCGCTCACCTCATGGTGGAGTCATGCTCCTATACCTACTAAATGGGCTCAGTGCTCTAAAATTGCCTATAAAGTATAAAAATGCTTCATTGCTTTGAAGAATAAAGTGACGACATATTCAATGAATGGGTCTTAGTTTCTGTAATCCTGGGAGTAAAATAATGCGACGTCACTGCTTGCAAGAACAGAATGACGACGCATTCAATGAATGAGTTTTGGCTTCTGTAATAATAGGATTTTGCGAAACCTGTTTCAAATTTGGTCTTCAACCCTGAGATTCACTGGCCTTCGTAGGAATTTAGATAATAACCCTCGTATTTCTACTTTGAAGATTGCAAAACTTCTCCAGTGGATACCGTTTCTTTTTTCTTCTTTGTCTTTTTCTTTTTCCTTTTATTTTTTTTCTTCTTCCTCTTCATATGGAGTTTGAGAGCATTGTGCCCACTTACCACGTTCAGCTTTGGCTTGTGTAATAAATGTACAGTGCCAATTAACTTTCTAGTCCACCGTATATGTAGTACGCAATCTGAAGTGTACATCCCACTATTTAATAGGTGAAAGTTATTTTGCAGGGCTTGAACCTTCACATAACCCATCTGTTAACATTTTTGAAACATTAATCCACTATATGCCGCGCAAGTTTTATGTAATATGATAAAATAGAATGAGCTCTATGATACAGCTGCAGACCTTAAGAGTGTTCGCTCAGCTGCACAATTCAAAAATAATGAAAAAGTGTACGTAGCATATACAACCTTATACAATACGAAACTTTAAATACATTCATATCGCGACCATGAATATATGTATGCTGTACATATACACAGATCATATTTTCAGGTTTGAAAACGTTACTGCTTCGTAATACCTAGTTTCAGGAGTCCGACTTCCCCTGAATGTAATTGCAGTCAGAGAAGAATACTCGTCACCTCACGAGCAGCCGTGGGCTCACCCGCAAAGCGGCTAGCATGATCATCAATGGAGCTTTGTTTAGTCGCCTAACAGGTTTTGCAAAATATTATCTAGAATATTTATGATCAGACATTATTTCTCGCAGCACTGCGAAGGTAATTTTTTTTCTCGCTTTGTATGTAGCTTTGTACCTACATACATATCACTTATCCAAACGTGTTTTTTTGGAGTGATCTTGCGGTGTGTGAAAATAGGTTGTACATGACTAAAGCATGACTGAACTTGTATTTCAATCTGGTATTAGGCGAGTAACAGCGTTGGTAGCGCGGCCTAAGAACGATTTCCCAGACATACTGTGTAGTGAGAGAAAAATAATAAGAAAAATACATGGATCTGCAGCTTCTTTGATCTCAAGACACAAATTTAGAGGTTCTCAATCTGCTGCACTCTCCACTGGACTGCCTGTGACGTCTCGTTTGCATTGCCATCATAAAAATTTGAGCGCTACAATCGAACGAATTTCACTACAAGTCAAAGTAGAATTTACATTGAATCACTCTATTGAACTTTCGAGACGTTTGAGATCTGAGGGCAAAAAATATTAGAATTATGGTTGTACGATATGCGCTAACTTCTGCGGACGTCAATTGCTGAGAAACCATATTAACGCAAGCTTCAGGAGCTGGTTTGAACATCTATAAATGTAGTGGAAATAGTTTAAGTTTTCTTGTATTAAATGACAATTATTTATGGGGAGGAGTCAATACCAGCTCTTCGGTATCAGGCATTAGTTAACAAAACAGCCGTTTTAAAATTTAGACTTTGAATGTATTTGTGTGTTTGTCTTCGTATGCAGCACGTAAGGAGCTCGAAGGTTATTGCCCTTTGATTTTCCGGGTTATATTCGTTTATGAAGTAAAAGTTTTAATACAAGATCTTTCATCCCCGGCACATGCATCACTCACAGCTCCCATACTCGAGTTGAAGCGAGTCTTGTTCATCACTCAGCTTCTCCGTTTAGGAAAACAACTTTACTTTCTGTTTCCAGTTTACATTCAAGCTTTTTATTCAACATATTTCATGAAGACTCAAAGTTTTAGTGTCGGTTGGCACGGTCCGCTGCAGCCTGCAAAAAAAAACAATAGAAGAATAGAATAGAGTAGAATGAGGCTATAGGAACGAACCTTCTGGCCCATTTTTGGGTCGGATAATTACTTCGATAATTATTCGGTTGTTTTACCCAAGTCCCATGCCGTATTTCTAGCCCCGTCAACCATGTTGGCAGCGGGATTCGAACCCGGGTCTTTCCGCTCGCAAGCAGATTCGCTCACCAGTCGACCAAGCTGGTGATAACAGAACCAGAAGCATGAGTGCCCAAACAGAGAACTTGGAAGAAGGAGAAAGAAGCAGAAACTAAAACTAAAGGTCTTATACTGGCACTTCTTCAAGAAACCAAAATAAAGAGGATTAATCCTTTCATGTCTGAATTATAACGTGCTGGAACATTAAATTATTTTATATTAAGAAGGAGTTGTTAAGAGGTCGAATAATACAAAGTGATATTGTAGTGATATTAGGTTGTTACAAAAATAATGGCCGCTCGAAGGCCAACGCATGCTTCTGAAATCGACCATTATTTTTGTAACAACCTAATACATTCCTTCAATAACAAAAGTTAGAATCCTTTGCTTTATTGCTGCATCGGGCAGATGTCAACACCCTTAATACCCTAGGAACAGCTTTGAAGTTGATGAAGTCTATATCATTCCGGGAAGGGTTAAGGCTTATTTGTATACCCAGGAATGTCTTTTGTTGACTCAAAAGTATAATTATGTAGTAAGTGTCTGTGGATAGTGAAAGATTTGTCACCATGTAATGAGTGGCTGAGAATTTTAAGAGATATTCATGTCCTTTAATTCATGCCTCTTAATTCATCATGCTGCGAATAAAATTTAGCTAGACAGAATAATACCTTTGTTCACTTGCCCCCAAAAAACAAATATGAAATATGAAATCTAAATTAATGTCATATACCTCACGGAATGTTGCCTAGGTAAGTACCAGGGAATACACTCATTTATGGCCTCTTCAGCTCGCACGTGTCCGACTGCATGTACCTGTTTTTGCCTTACAACATTGTCATTGAAGGCAATAATTCGAGTCTCATGAAGCTCCTTTCTACGACACTGACCAGCAAGCTCTTTGTTGGCACAACCAGGATTCATGGCATATTTTTATCTGCTGCTCATAAGCTCGTTATCGGAATACCATTCAGCAGCTCTGTGTAGTGTTTGACACTCGCCAACACACGCGTTTGCAGTGTTAATGTTTCGTTCATTTTGCAAGTAGGTGGGAGGCATTGAAGGGTCGCTCATGTTCTACTTGCATAGGCAAGCAAAGCTCTCTAATCACTTTGCAACACAAATGTGTCAGTAACTCGTGCATTGCCTTTGTGAAATATCTATCCTATCTAAGAATATGTAAATCCAAATACTCTACAAAAATAAACAATACTCTACTTAACGTAGAGAAGCATCAAGGAATTTTAATGCAGCAAACATAATGGCTTCTAACAAAAAGACAAAACTGGAGGTGTGAAAAAACTGTGAGGCCGAAACCTCTGTTATATTTGAAGCGTCAACCCACTCCTCACATTGACACTTGACTAGACGTGCAGTGTCAGACTCAACATACACTGGGACCTGAGCCATGCTTTAACAACTGCTGTGGGACACAAGACGTGGTTCTTAAATGTTTCCTAATTCTTCCTGTCATAATTGACCCTATTTTGTTTAACTTTAGGTATTGTCTAGCTAGTTTCATGACTCGTGCAAAGAATGCATCGTTAGAGCCTGTATATTTTCTGTTCTTTTTCTTAGTCTTAATTCAATTCATTTATGTCCTGAAAATTCAGGATGAAAGTCATCTGGATATTGTGTATTCAAGATAAGATTCATTACGACACAAACCACCGATATATCATAATAACTACTACACAAACCACGGATATATCATAATAACTACTACACAAACCACGGATGTCATAATAACTACTACACAAACCACGGATATATCATAATAACTACTACACAAACCACGGATATATCATAATAACTACGACACAAACCACGGATATCATAATAATTACTACACAAACCACCGATATATCATAATAACTACTACACAAACCACGGATATATCATAATAATAACTACACGGACAAGAGCAGAACTAGAACTTGATGTCAAGGTTAGTGCGTTAACTACTGTCAACTAAGCGATGACTGAGCAAAAGTTGCACAAATTTCATAAGGTATTGTAATGTGAAATAATGATCAGCTCGGGACGTTGGAACTGCAATTCACATCAACCTACTCCACTAATTTGAGCATATCCTGTTCACCAGCTTGGTCGACTGGTGAGCGAATCTGCTTTCGAGCGGGAAGACCCGGGTTCGAATCCCGCTGCCGACATGGTTGACGCGGCTAGAAATACGGCATGGGACTTGGGTAAAACAACCGAATAATCATCGAAGTAATTATCCGACCCAAGAATGGGCCAGAAGGTTCGTTCCTATAGCCTTATTCTATTCTATTTCTACATGTTTGTAGAGTGTTCTAATTAAAACGTATTTTTAAAGAGATTTACTGAGATAATAATCTGCTTTTCCATATTATATCTACTTCCATATGATTTCCTTACTTTTATTCGTTGTCTAAATTCGAGAAATGTTTCTATTCATATAAAGCTTAAGTGGAAAATTGTACGAGAAAGAATTCTAACATAACTGTTTTTAGCAGCAGCCATTTGAATTTAGAGATATGGGGCGTGATCGTGAACAACATCATGACATAAAATTAGACACAAATATTCCTTCAGGCTTTCTCATACTTTTTTAAGTGGCGTTATTCACCGTGACAGATGAAATAATTTATGTTTAGCTCAGGGCATCAGCTTCAGACTTCTCTTTACAGACAAAAGGTCGATGCCAGCCAAACAGCTCCCTGTTGAGTGGTCTAATGCATCAGTGATTGTAAAATTAATGACCACAGTCAACCCGTAAGATCAATGCTGTCACTGCGCTGAAAAATTAATGGCTGCGAGTTTCAAGGTAATTTAATTTCACGATGAACCCAATTTACACGACGTGGACGTCAACGCGTGGTGCAGTCATTACGTCAACGCGTGGTGCAGTCATGACGTCAACGCGTGGTGCAGTCATGACGTCAATGCGTGGTGCAGTCATGACGTCAACGCGTGGTACAGTCATGACGTCAACGCGTGGTGCAGTCATGACGTCAACGCGTGGTGCAGTCATGACGTCAACACGTGGTACAGTCATGACGTCAACGCGTGGTGCAGTCATGACGTCAACGCGTGGTACAGTCATGACGTCAACGCGTGGTGCAGTCATGACGTCAGCGCGTGGTACAGTCATGACGTCAACGCGTGGTGCAGTCATGACGTCAACGCGTGGTACAGTCATGACGTCAACGCGTGGTACAGTCACGGTCAGGTGCTGCTTACAACAGGTCGCTTCACCTGACCGGTTTCACATCCACGATTGCTAAGCAGAAACTTCAAAACATCCAGAAAAATAAATTTCTTCTTTTCATGCGACGAGAAGTTCAAAACGTCGACGATCGTAAAACTCATTCTGAGGTCACGGCTCGCTAAGGCAACTCAACGACAAGCCTTATACAGAAAATACGCGACAGGAAAACACTTGTTTTGCAGCGCGTCGTTATATAGCCAACGAAGAACATGACTGATTTAGGGCCGGGTTTCGTTTTCTGTAAACTTGAAAGCCGTGGGAAAGAAGTACTCCTAATAAAATCCTCTATGGGTCTGCGTGTATGCTGAAAAAATACAAATTTCAATCATGTTTTTGTTATTCACACGGTATCATTTCAACGAGCTTACATTGCTGGCCTTGCAACATGTTTTCTTGAATACTACATTGTTTTCGTACGCATGTCATGAGCGCCGCTTGCAGTATACAATGCTTGCTCTCATGGATTGCTAGCATGTTTTCTGATGAGGTGACCAAACAGAAAAAGTTGTGAGACCGTCCGTCGCTCGACCACATATCAAAACCTGGCAAGAGTAGCAAAAACCGCCCCGTGTCACTGAACGCTTCGAAGTGGTTTGTTTTTTCTAGAAATCATAAATTTCAATTTCTCTTGTGAGTTTATTTGAGGCCAGATTTGACTGCACAGACAATACAAATGCTTGTTTTATTGTAAGCCCCATCGTTATTCTCACCGTGCTAACACAAAACAAATTTTTGCGATTGAGTTATTCGTGTTGCACTTAATTATTTCATTCGTGGGTTGCAGTCGTACAACTTGTTTTGTGATGAGATCGTGAAACGTGAAAAATTTCCCAGTCATACTACTATATTTCCTATCGTAAAATTAAACACCACCCCACTTGCACCGTCTGCAGCTGGCGGTTGATCACAAAGCTCTGATTGCCTTCTTTATGATCACCAGCTCAATTTTATTCATGTCAATAAACAAGCACAACCAGTGTGTGGTTTCTTGATTTTGTATTGTCTAGCCAAGAAAAGTGAAGCTAAATGACTACATACATCATAGTAATATATGACCCCATAATGAACAGTACTGAAACACAGCTCAGACTGTGGGCAAAAAAGTTAAATTCTCTGGCACAAACGATATCTATAATTTATGTTTCTAATTTGAGCTAACATTTAAAGAATTGATTCAAGTTGCCCGGTCTTGGTATTCGAAAAATGTAATTGTTAGTGACGAGTTTATTTGTATGTGTCAGCATTTTATAATACAAACATGTACTCACAGGGCCCTAAAATCTAACAATTAAACATCAATAAATGCCTGCGTTTACAACGCCTGGTTAAGAAATGATCATTTTAACGAAAGAAATGATCACTTTGTACGCATAGTCACTAGAAGGATCTGAAAAAATTACAGACCCTAACCTCAGTGGTACACATACGTACCACTTCGGAGTCAACGTGTTAAGGCAGTTTCAAGTAGATATGCGTTGATGACGGTATGTGAACCATGAGAAACATACGCTCTGTGATGCGTGTAACTCAGTTTCCGTAGCACAACGGACAACGTAGAGTCCATTAAAAGTGCATGATGTAAAATAGAATGTGTTTTTAATGTGTTTGTGCCTGTGTGTACGACTATATGAATTCTTATGCATTCAAATGCTTTAAATTATGCGTATGAATTATCTACAATTTAAATCTTATAGCGAATTGAAGCTTGTAGCTCCTTTTCGATTTATCTAACAACTGTGTCTGCAGCGATTTTTGATTATATGAAAAAATAGCTTGTCACTCGTTAATGATATGTTTGTAAGGAAACATTGGTTAAGTTAGGTCTGGCAGCGACGCACATTTGCGGATACAATTTTGCCTCTAGATTTCAACGGGTAGACTCTATAATGATGTAGAATGCTCTTATTTCCTTTGGAAATGTGGATCAAGAGACAAACAGTACATCTTTAATTAACAAACATTGAACAGCATAAAGTATATCAATAGTATCAATTGTATTATTTTAGGGAATATGGAGGCACCACATCGCGTTTTCTAAATGACTGCATTCCGAACTGTCGAATTTCAATAAGAACCATGTATGTATGTACATCGCAAAGGATAGTTAAACTGTAAAGCCAACTTATTTTCAAATTTATGTTATTTGGGCTCAAAAATTAATGTAACTCATGAGGATTATAATCCAAATTCAGAGAATTGATATTATGTACTCAACGAGTGACAGGAGTACATGCAAGACGCGTGTGGGCAGCGCCTGTCTCTTGCATCACGCATCGCGATCGCTCATCTCTTTACAATGCAAACAACATTACACAATATGCCTCGGGCTGTACTTCCTGTCATGGCAGGTATTTTTCATATTGTAAGCTTCTCAAACGAATCATTGACCCTATTGAGGCTGCTACCAAAGGGCAACCAGTTTAAGTCCTGTCCGAGTTGTTTTCAGATACTGCGAAGTCACCTCCCACTGTGAAAGGTTAGCTCGATTTTATGGTAAATATTAAACTGGAGACTCATAAGCGTGGACATTCTTGGCTGATATTCACTTGCCATGTCATCCGTACATTCACTGAATCATAGAAATCAAAGTCTAAACGGTCTTTAAAGTAAACGTATCTTCTCTTATATTTTCTATATAAACATTACCAAGCATAAGGATCATTGTGAAGATAAATTTACAAAACAAAATAGTTAGATACACACCATAATTGTTTTATGCACACCAATGTTACAATATTTTATACTCAAACACTAAAGTTCTAAGTGCTAGTGGTAGTTGCACAAGCCTCGAAATGATGTGATTTCATCACTTGTGACATATAAATAATTAAACTCCACAATTAGCGTTTTTTACTGTTAGTTGCAGTTGAACGAAATTACAAAATTAGCCTTTTTCGCTGCTCGCAGTATTTGAATGAGATTCCAAATTAAGTATTGTTTACTGCTCGTGGCATTTGAATGATATTCTATATCAAGTATTATTTACTGCTCGTGGCAGTTGAATGAGATTCCAAGTTGATTATTATTTATTGCTCGTGACATTTGAAAGAGATTTCAATTTGAGTATTATTTACTGCTCATGGTGGTTGAATGATATTCCAATTTGAGTATTGTTTACTACTCGCAGCATTTGAATGAGATTCTAAATTGAGTATCGTTTACTGCTCGTGGCATTTGAATGATATTTTATATCAAGTATTATTTACTGGTCATGGCGGTTAAGTGAGATTCCAATTTGAGTATTATTTACTGCTCATGGCGGTTGAATGAAATTCCTAAATTAGAGTTTTTCAGTCCTCGTGTGAGTAAAACAAGGATGATATAAGGGCTGTCATTGGAGCTAAAATCTGTAGCCGTCAGAGCTTACGGTTGCTGGGTTCCAGCGACCGGCTCGTACGACCTGCGATGGTTCACGGCCAGCTGCACATTTTTTAGCTCTGAATTTTTTACGCTTTTTTGGTGATTCTGCGTAACTGCAGCGTCACCTCAAGCTGGGTGCCCTCAAACTATGCGCAAGTAAGCGTGGGTTTCGTAAGGCTATGCACAATTAACTCAGACACCGATTTCTGGTGACTTTTATTAGGCATAGGTAGAATAGAATAGAATGAGGCTATAGGAACGAACCTTCTGGCCCATTCTTGGGTCGGATAATTACTTCGATAATTATTCGGTTGTTTACCCAAGTCCCATGCCGTATTTCTAGCCGCGTCAACCATGTCGGCAGCGGGATTCGAACCCGGGTCTTTCCGCTCGCAAGCAGATTCGCTCACCAGTCGACCAAGCTGGTGACCAAGTGGTATCTTGAAAAATTTGTATTGGTGAATGGTAGTGGTACTTTTCGAGACTTATATTAGTGACAGGTTGTGGTACTTTGTGAGACTTATATCAGTGACAGGTTGTGGTACTTTGTGGTAAAGACAGGTAGTGGTATCTTGTGAGATTGATGTTAGTAACAGGTAGTGGTACTTTGTGAGGTTTGTCTTAGTGACAGGTAGTGGTACTTTGTGAGGTTTGTCTTAGTAACAGGTAGTGGTACTTTGTGAGGTTTGTCTTAGTGACAGGTAGTGGTACTTTGTGAGGTTTGTCTTAGTGACAGGTAGTGGTACTTTGTGAGGTTTGTCTTAGTAACAGGTAGTGGTACTTTGTGAGGTTTGTCTTAGTGACAGGTAGTGGTACTTTGTGAGAATTATACCAGTGATAGATGGACTTTGTGGACATGATGGGGTTGTTAAAAACACACTAACTTCTAAAAAAAACGTTGGAAAACAGTTCTTCATATACAGAAAATTTTCCTTACACGAATCAGTTCATCGCTTAAAATATACACAATATAGCCTTTATCCTGACTATTCTATTCAAATGCTCACACCTCTGTCTCACCAAGTGCTGCAGTCTTGCGTGTACCTTATGAACAAAGTGAAAACGATTTACATTCTGTTGAGGAGTTGACACAATGAATTATAAGATGAAACATCATGTGTGGCTGTAGTGCATCACTCATCGGTTCAGTGCATCATATGCCTCTCTAACCGTTCAGAACATCATATGCATCACTAACTGTTCAGTGCATCATATGCCTCACTAACCGTTTAGTGCATTATATGCATCACTAACTGTTCAGTGCATCATATGTATCGCTAACCGTCCAGTTAATTATATTCATCACTAACCATTCAGGATATCATACGCATCACTAACCGTTCAGTGCATCATATCCATCACTAACCATTCAGTGCATCACATGCATCACTAACCACAGCCATTCAGTGCACCATCAGTATCACTAACCGTTCAGTGCATCACATGCATCACTAACCACAACCATTCAATGCTTCATATGCCTGCAAATGATTAATTCGAAACACTTGAATAACATTCAAGTCTCAATTTCATTAGGTAATTAGTATCGATACATAACTCTTCCGAATTATATTCCAGTTAAAAGTAAGACAGTTTTAAGGTTAGGTTCAAAATATTACAGTACTGCTCACGTATAAGTCATAAATTTAAATGTACTACAGTATCTCTCACGGAAGAGTTCTAAATTAGAGATACTACAGCATCTCTTAACTATAAGTTCTAAATTAAAAAGACTACAGTATCTCTCAACTATGACTTCTAAATTAATAATACTACAGTATCTCCTAAGTGTGAGTTCTAAGTTCTAAATGTTACAGTATCTCGTAAGGATGAGTTCTAAATTGAAAATATCAGAGTATTTTTCAAAGGGTTAGTTCGAGCACACGTGCATGACATTATCCACGTCTGGAATGAAGTGCCTACAGCGGTCGCCTGACACACGGCCTACACAGACAAATTCCAGCAACCCACAGCACACTGCACTGGAAAGAGTCTTTGTGTACCCTGTTCTGCCTTCTGAGAAGACTATTTACTATGACTACTTTCCAGTACTTGACCACTGGATGACTACTCTCCAGCACTTGACCACTGGATGACTACTTTCCCGCACTTGACTATTGGATGACTACTCTCCAGCACTTGACTACTGGACGACTACTTTCCAGCACTTGACTACTGGATGACTACTCTCCAGCACTTGACTACTGGATGATCTGTTTTCAGCTAACGTGGGTTGTTCGGGAACAGACTGGTAGATTATAAAACTCGACGACAATCCCTTCTGACTCACTAGTGTCATTTTTATCGCAGTGAGGTAATTATTGTTCAAAACAGTGATGTGTGTATAATATCAGACAGCACAATAAATACTTAGCTGACAAAGATAACAGCTTACTCCCCTACAATCTGTTCAATAAAGTCTGATTGCCACAATAAAGCTGTTTTAAACTCTTATTGGGACCATTGAACTTAAAAATATTTCCTTGGGCTTAGAATAGAAGAGTGATAAAAAGTTCAGCGTTCTAAAACTTCCTGGGGCTTTGAGATTAGAGTTTTATGTATGTCTACTATGAGATTACAGCTCTTTGTATACTTTGAGATTGAAGCTTTTTGTTTACGTTGAGATTAGGTATCTTTGTTTACATTGAAATTAAAGCTCTTTGTTTACGTTCAGATTAAGGCTCTTCCTCTGCTCTTAGATTGAAGTTTCTTGTTTATTTTGAGATTAATGCTCTATGTTTACTTTGAGATTAAAGCTCTTTGTTTACAATGAAATAAGAGCTCCTGGTTTATTTGCAATAAGCATTTCGAGAAAGTAAAAGGTATGATTTTCCACTACAAAAGAACTGGGCCCATAAAGAAAATCCAGAAATTGATTGAGAGCGAACAGTAAATTGGGGTTAATAATTGGGGGAGCAGTGCTTTGGGGTTAACTAGCAGAGTGGCGCAGCGGAAGCGTGCTGGGCCCATAACCCAGAGGTCCGTGGATCGAAACCACGCTCTGCTAGAAACTTTTATCGCCAGCTTGGTCGACTGGTGAGCGAATCCGCTTGCGAGCGGGAAGACCCGGGTTCGAATCCCGCTGCTGCCATGGTTGACGCGGCTAGAATTACGGCATGGGACTTGGGTAACCGAATAATTATCGAAGTGATTATCCGACCCAAGAATGGGCCAGAAGGTTCGTTCCTATAGCCTCATTCTATTCTATTCTATTCTACTCTAAATATTAATAACTACTGAATGAAGGTAAAATTGCTCTAAGATACAGTGAAATATATTATAATATGATGTTATGGGCCAAAACCTCCAAGATTTACTATCACAGCATGAACTAAAAAAGACATAATTTTAAAAAGTTAAAAGGTTATACATTTGAAGCTCTTCTTAAGACTAAAAACTGACCATAATTCCCCACTCGTCAGTATGATCACTAGAGGTGGACGGCATTTCAGACACGTGGGTCAACTGACGCAACTCAAAAATTGGTCTTTGAATTTTTATTGTGGTATCTACAATACAATGCATGTATTACTTGTATTTCAAGCTTTGTGTTGGTTTTCGGGAAACTCTAAAAAAACTTCATGTTCTTCCCAATCTCAGAGTCTACGAAGAAATTTGAACAGAAAGAGAAACTAATAATATGAAGGACCAACACGACTCAAAAATATCGAGAGCCGGATAAACTTCATAATTTTCTTATGCATGCTGGTTGACATTCAATGAAATGGAAACTTTTCTTGACTTCTCAGTGCCTTGTTATGGATGGCAGGTGGTACAATCAAGTTTTGGGGTGCGTGCAGTTAAGTATTAAATAAATATGTAGCCCTACATGAGCAGAAAATTGGAGGCGTAAGCACTGTAAAGGTGAGAGTTAATTGTTGTGGTTAGGTTGAAGACAGTTGATATTCAGCTCGGAGCTAAGGCGATAGCTTAAGGCTACTAAGTTATATTAGGTCACGTTTGGCTAGTTCACTGATTCTCTTTCCCTGAGGTGAAAAGAAATTTCTCATTTTATGACTTTCTTATTTCAGACCTACTATTTAGATAAAAAATATGCTTAATTTCATTCATAAAATTTACATTTAATTTTACTGCCGTCTTATCAGCAATTTATAAACTGAATTTTTCATTCCAAGGAGCATTGCAAGTAATAGCAATAACTTAGTTTAAAACATTCAATTTTTCACTCATAAAAGTTAGCATGAAAATTATGATTGGTGAAGCCCCAACACAACAGAAAGACTTATTTTTTCCCTATGCAAAGCTTGTGATTTATAGTTATTCACAATAGATACGATTATTACAGAAAATAGTTGAAACAATTTCAGTTATTATGTATTGATCATGAGAGATTTGCAGAAGAGGTTAAATTGTTCAATATGAAACTATGAATTGAAGCACATAAAAGTTTAAGTAGAGAAATAAGTAAGAAATAACGTAGAACACAGAACAACGTAGAACAGTCTAAAATGACATAATTCAGTATGTCACTCACTAAACTCCAATTGAACGACATTATTCATTCACTTAGAATATTTCTTTTGTGTATTTTTTGTAAATTTATTGTATTGTCCTAATTTTGTAATGAAAATAGCAGTTAGCATTGCTTTTATCAGATAATAAATTGAAGTAAGTGGTTGAACTGCCACGTGAACAAAGTAACCAAATTGTATGAAACTTGTTTTTATTAGATCGTTTTTACAGTTACGAAACTTTTTTGGCCTACATACACGAGTCAGCCCTCAACTTTCACCAATTATCTCCTCTTAACAAATCTCATGAGCTAATGGTAACCGGTGAGAGTGTTGAAATTGTCACGGGGCATGAGGTAGTAGTCAACAGTTAGATGATCAATGCTAATTTCGACATTGTAAGAAATGTAAGAATATTTCCAAGTTAGATGAAAACGTGAGAAATGTAAGAATATTTCCAAGTTAGATGAAAACGTGAGAAATGTAAGAATATTTCCAAGTTAGATGAAAACGTGAGAAATGTAAGAATATTTCCAAGTTAGATGAAAACGTGAGAAATGTGAGAATATTTCCAAGTTAGATAATCAATGTTAATTTCAACATTGTAAGAAATGTAAGAATATTTCCAAGTTAGATGAAAACGTGAGAAATGTAAGAATATTTCCAAGTTAGATGAAAACGTGAGAAATGTGAGAATATTTCCAAGTTAGATAATCAATGTTAATTTCAACATTGTAAGAAATGTAAGAATATTTCTAAGTTAGATGATCAATGTTAATTTCAACATTGTGAGAAATATAAGAATATTTCCAGGTTAGATGAAAACGTGAGAAATATGAGAATATTTCCAAGTTAGATTATCAATGTTAATTTCAACATTATGAGAGATCTAAGAATCTTTCCAAATTAGATGATCAATGAAATTTTAGGTCTGTGTGAAAGCCTGCATTAATCTTTCCACTCGACAAATGTAAAAAGAAAGAATCGGTGCATAAATGAGAAATTGAATTGTTTTCGTGCACATGGACGGGACGAGGAGTCACACTGACGAGACTCTCATGCAGGACTCGAGAGCAACCTCAACTGCACCTCATTGTCTAGCAGTGATCGCACTCTGCATGCGTGACGCTACGCAAATTCTTCTCGAAATGGGACTCAAAACTACACATTATGTACTAGGAAAAGTAATAGTACTAGTTGAAGGTCGTGTAAGGATTAACTTTAAAGATGAGTAAAGTGGAGGCATTTCAATAGGACTCAAAATGGGACTCAAAACTACACTTTATGTACTAGGAAAAGTAATAGTACTAGTTGAAGGTCGTGTAAGGATTAACTTTAAAGATGAGTAAAGTGGAGGCATTTCATCAGTCAAACTCTGGGACGGGAATGTAAAGTGCGATTTCTAGAAAGAAAAACCCATTGGGTTAAGGAATCGCGTGTGTTTCAGGCGTCAAGCATGAGTGCATTTTATAGGCAGGTGTTGCATCAGGTGTTGCATCAGGTGTAGCGTCAAGTGTAGCATCAGGTGTAGCATTAGGTGTAGCATCAGGTGTAGCGTCAAGTGTAGCAACAGGTGTAGCATCAGGTGTAGCATCAGGTGTAGCGTCAAGTGTAGCATCAGTTGTAGCATCAGGTACAGCGTCAGGTGTAGCATCAGGTGTAGCACCTGGTGTAGTATCAGGTAAAGCATCAGGTGTAGCATCAGGTGTAGCATCAGGTGTAGCGTCAGATGTACAGTCAGGTTATGGAAATGTGCAACGGTGATTAAAATTATTGAAAACTATTATATTCAACATTACTCACCTATTGCAAGAATAGAAAAAAACATTAATATAAACTACTTCCAATTTCTCGCAAAAATCAAATAAAATCTGAAAAGAACACTAAAAAACCATATGCCCTTAAAATAAAATGTTTTGATATCACTGTGAAAGCTAAGTCTCTCAATTTAATAAGATAAAATTTTTTAAATACCGATCATAGATAGAGAAAGTCATAAGAAGAGCAGAAAAATTTCTTCGTAAAGACTGATTCTATTAAATGTGCAGCACTCTTATTTTAGGAGTGGGCGACGCAGGCAGCGGAGATGACTTGAAGTCCTGGAATAACTTAACCCTATACGGACCATTGGACTTCCTCAAGTACATTAGAAATAATTCCCTTTAGTCCTATATTCTAAACGCTGCTTTAAAAATTTACATGACATAAAGAACGAGTACAGATGAGGGATAATTTACGTAATATATCGTTGAAACCAAAAAATTGGTGGTGCTAGGGTTAAGTACGTAATGCCAGGCGTTGGGTTATGCTGTGTTGACAGTTGCGTCACGGTGTGCCTCTGCAACCAATATGTCATCCAGACTAGAAAGTTGCCTTCGTTACTGTGGGTCAAGCAACTATTCGGAACGTTCGAAAGTATATTTTAAAAAATATATCACATTTAGAAGTATTAGAATGCAATAAAACTTTCAAAATACGCATTATGCCTAAATTTGAAAGAAAAATACAATAAACTTGAAGAACTTGCTCTCAACTTTCAAGTAGGACCTATAAGTCTTCAAAACTTAAGCAAAGACGTAAATTGCGAGTATTTATTTGCACCACTGCACAATCCAGAACAGGCTAAACATTTTCACTGTGTGAGTTGACGGAAAATGATGAAGTTGCCGAAAAGGACATCACACATTCAAGTAATTGTCATGGGATGCAGAGAAAGAAGTTCATATCATTTTGGAGAAACTGCTAAAAAGTAGCATGAATAATTTACAGGATGGCCAAGAATGAGAGTAAAAATGAATTGTGTGAATAGTAAGGAACTGCTACTCACAGAAAAATCAATCAGTGCGACCATCAAGGAAAAGAGTGGCTTCCGAAAGGGCAAAATTACTTACACGTATATACACTTCTGTAGAGATGTGTTTAGTGTATACATATATTGGTTTTAAGTAGCTAATTTTGAGTGAAGCCGCTTGAAAACTCCACTGAAAGGCCACGGTTGGAGTTGAGTTTTTTACTGTTTCTGTGATCAAGGTTGTGATGCTCCGAGATCATGTCTACTTTCTGCACGCTGTCTTGAAAACATTGACCGTGTTGCTCGAACCTCTACATTCCATTCCTAAGCTGTAATTTTCTACAATTTCTGAAAACTTGCTTCAATAATGATGAAGGCAACTGACCGGCTTCCTTGACCCCTCGGTTGAAGGCAGTCTAGGGACCTGAGACATGCCTTGTAACCGAGCAGAGAAAGCCTCAAAAAACTCGTATGCTAAAGCTCTTACAAAACTGACGGACCAGCCTGTATATCTGAAGGCTGGAACCGGTGGAGAGTGCAAAATTCAACTCGCTTACTCAAGTACTATTACAACCCTCGTAGTGTTGTCATCTCGAGGCGCTTTTTTTGTGTTTGATCAGAACCTGTCAGTAGTGTCCTCGTTGCATCGAGTCCAGTTTTTTAAGTTTATGCTTCGCTGAACGAGCTTAATTTATGTTCGCAATGAGACTCGTGTATAGTCAGCCCATTTGGAAACGCATTTGAAAAAATGAACGTTGCAGTTAGTAAGAAACGCATATGAAAAAATGAACTGAAAGGCTTGTTAGAAACGCATTTGCAATTTACTGGGAAAATTTATAACAACAAAATGGTACAGTGAGATAAACCTAGCATTGTTTAGTGATGCCAAGATACATACATACAATACTTGCTCAAAAACACACGTTGAATCTTGACTCGAGGAAAAGTGGAAGACTAAAATGTAGTCTACAGCTGAAAATTCCTGAAGTTGACTAGCTTAAATTGATTTACAACTTCTATTTCATAAATGCTTCTTAAATTTACGCTGAGATAAAATTTTGAAACTATTTGCTGCAATCATAGAGGTTAGAAATTTCAAATGTCAGTTATTCCTTTCTTTCAACTGTGAGTTGTCTGACAGCTCGCTGCCCAAAGGTTAAATACTGAACTTGTTGGTTGGTCGGTTGGCGAAATAATAGTGACTTCTATTTGTTTGTACAATATATATTTTTTATAAAAAAATGCACTCAGCTGATCAATTTTTATTTCATTTTGGAGTGATGTTACAATTTCTTGCTTTTGACCGTACTTTTTTCAGATTGTTTTAAGAATTTTTTAAACCGGCAATATAAAACGCTCGTTTCTTTCGTTGGACTTTGATAATGATTTTTAACACTATTCTTGAACAATTTTGGCACACTTGTTTGGTATTTTCCTCGTTAGATAATCAAAGCCAAACTTTCTTACGTACACCTAACCAGTATCCAACAGCTGTCGTGAACTGGTTTTGACGTCGAAGAGGATTTTGACCCACATTTAAAACGAAGAAAACTATCCCCTTAAAGAATGGAATCTATGTTGAAACAATCATCCAGCTGTCTTAGTCCAGCCAAATTGGAGACGCAAGACACTTGTCTTGGAACCATGGCTTGTGGAATCTGTGTGTGTTAACACAATCATCCAGCTGTCTTAGTCTAGCCAAATTGAAGACGCAAGACACTTGTCTTGGAACCATGGCTTGTGGAATCTGCGTTAACACAATCATCCAGCTGTATTAGTCTAGCCAAATTGAAGACGCAAGACATTTGTCTTGGAACCATGGCTTGTGGAATCTGCGTTAACACAATCATCCACTTGTCTTAGTCTAGTAAAATTGAAGACGCAAGACTGTGGTACCTCACAGCATAGCGTTACGCTGGGAGAACGCAACGCGATGCCGGTTGGTCGGTCGATCGGTCGCCAGGTTTCTGGGTGCAAAGAGGAAGGTCATGGTCGGCGTGAGGTTTTTGCAACTCCCTCAGACAGTATATAAGGGAGGGGTCGAGAGAGTGAAGTCGCACTTTCTGAACTGCAGTTTCAGTGACAACCTCTTCAAACTCAAAATGAATACAGTAAGTTACACAGCGAGCTCAGATTGCAACTATATATGAAGAATATTCAATCTTAAACTAACAAGAGAAAATGTCCTTCTCAACTTCAAGAGTTCTCTTCTAGTATTGATCTTTGGGCTGACTCTTTAGTGTAACTTTCGTTTAAATTTGCTTACTGAGAAAAAAATTTGTAAACTTGGCTTTTTAATCATAACATGCACTCCTGTTTATGAAATACTTATTTTCTTGCAGTTCGTTATTGTATTTGCCGCTGGTCTCGTGGCCTATGCCTCGGCTGGAGTCAAAAGTTTGGGTGGGGGAGTGGGCATCGGTGACGATTTCGGAGGCGGCTTCGCAGGAGGCATCGGAGGCGGTGGATTCGGAGGTGGCGGATTTGGAGGTGGTGGATTCGGAGGCGGTGGATTTGGAGGAGATTTCAGCGGTGCAAGTCTTGGAGCCGGCGGCTTCGGAGGCGTTGTTGGCGGTAATGTGGTCAGCAGTGTACCGGTTGTCATACCGGCACCGTTTGCAGTACACGTACCAGTGCCAGTATCCTTCGTGAAAAAATACACCGTCCCTCACCATGTCACCATTATCAAGAAGATCAAGGTCCCCGTCGAGGTGGTCAAGAAAGTTCCCGTTGAGGTGATCAAGAAGATCCCTGTCCCAGTGAAAGTTCCTGTTCATGTGCACGAACACCATGGATCAGTCCACCATTAAGTTAGTGTATGAATTAGTTATTTTCCAATGATCTAATTTTAAACTTTTGCTTCTATGGCTTCTGAGTACTCGCCTCGTAAGTCACTGTTCGAAAGCGAGTGTTTCAGGGCCTAATCATTTTGCCTGTTACAGTAAAATTTCAACGATTTTTTGTGTGACTTTCGATACCCTACTGAAAGCTTCAGAGAAGAATTAAATGAGACTCAGGTTGCTACCTCGATGAAGGCATCGCTGATTGAACTGGATAACGCACTGTAGATATCAACGACCCTTTGAAATATCAATCGTAATGGATAACACAATGAGCGTTGAACATCTTAGAGAGATTAAATTAAAGGATAAAACAAGAGATAACTTAGAAAGTGCCTATTTCTTGAAATAGTTGATGTCAGAACAAGATACGTATTGTTATTCATTCATGAGTACTACGCTCCATGCAAAAAAATCCCAGCTGCTTGTAGAGCAATAATTTTTCAGAGTTAAATTCAAAATAAGAGAGACGGTATTAAGCTATGCATTGTTTCAAGAGATATTTTTCAAAACTTCTTTAATCCAGGAAAAAGGTTAATAAATTCATCTCAGGGGTGCAAAGAATAGAACAAAATAGAAGAATAGAATAGAATATGGCAACAGGAACGAGCCGTTTGGTCCACTTTTTGGTTGCTACACAAGTCCCATGTCATGTAACGTAAAGGCATCAATCACGCACACGCCCCTCAATTGTACATAAATATTTCAGCAACATGCCCATAGGAGTTCAGTCCGTAAATATCGTTCTGCTGATGCACAGTTCAAAATGGGATATAGCGTTATTTTTGTTCGTTGTTCGAAAACATCGATAAAATCTCAAAATTCACAGCAAACGGGACTGCAAATACTAGAGCAATGTCTCAATTTCATGAATATCAAGTCTTAATATAGCTGAGAAAAATACTGATTCAAACTGTGACCTCAAATACAGTTTAAAATGCATTATCATGATCATGACTATCATCATCATCGTTATCATCATATGTACTCAAAATTACAAATATTCATCATCATCATCATCACCGCCCCTAGTATCAGGAATCGTTGTTTTAGAATTGTCAACCAATTTCATTCCGGCCAACATTATAAATAAATATGTTACTTCGAGGCGAGAAGAGACCACAGTTCAATTCATTCAAAGCTTTAGACAATAGAGAAAAGTTCGAGTATATTTTTGTTCACTAATGGGCAACGATAAATCTTGGTAAATTACATGCCGAAAAAATAGAAACAGAAGTTATAAATGGAAATTTTACGTCTTGTGACGTTCCTTAGACTAAACAAATCGTGGTTAGTGTCTAGATCAATTGTACACAGCGAGAATTATGCCGCATAGTCTCTGCATAAATACAGGGTGCAGCAACATATCTTCCTTTTTTAAATGAGTTTTGCTTTGGAAAGAGGAAGTTACATTGCCGCACTCTGAACAATCGAGAAGCTGTTGAGTGTCAGCGGTCAACCGCTGAGGTTATGCCTGGTATTCATGTACTAGTATGTTAATTTTAGAAATATTCTTTCAGTGATGAAAAATTTTTCATCAGCGACTTAAGTATGTCAAGAAAATACCTGACAACACTGCAAAAGTAGAGGAAATGGTTGCATGATAATTCTTTCACTTCTTATATTATTTTATTTTTATTTTTCGCCTATAAAAATGCACATTTTAGAAATAAATCAATTTAAATCTTCAATAAATGGCTGAAATATTCTGAATGATCACCTCAGCGTATAAACTGTCACACCTTGCGTTTAGCATTGAACTCTTGAGACTCAAGCAGCCATCGACAAACTTCGCTGTTCATCAAAAATCAAATCTAAACTAGACAAAAAACTTCAGGAATTGTGTCGAAAAGTTTAATTTGCATTCATTCAAATTAAATCAACGATCATTTCTCATAGGAACAAACGGAACTATCATGTTCTTTTAACTAGTATTTTGTATGGCTTTCTTTTGATTAACTAAACGCTAAACAAAATATTTCAGCCTCCTAAAATTTTTTTCATATGGGCGATATATTTAAACATGAAATATTGTAACTATCATCACTCATCTTTCTTCAAATACTTGTTTCGGACGAATGACTTAAAACGTCGATTCCGCTCGAACAACTTGTTTCAAATTAGGTTGTTCTTTTGAGTTGTTCTTTTGTGTTGTTTTCTCAGTACTACGCACGTCATCAGGCACACAGAATTTAACTCAAGGCACTTCAATAAATCAGCACACAAATTGCATTTAGCACGTCTGACGTACAATGCGAAAACACTTGCTTTAAAAGCGTCTCAATGCTTTTTTATGGCTGACGATACCCCTATTTTTGTTCAGATCTGACGTTGAACCGGGAGCGTAAATTGAATGTAGTTCTTTCCCCGTGAGTGATTACCGTTACTTAATTAGATTTAGGTCATCAGTCTTGGAGGACTGAGTAGACAGTGCTCGTAATCGATCATGAGGCAAGAAGCTGTATGACCTCACTTCCTCCGCTGCCACCGTGACGCGTCCTCACAGATAAGCCCAAAACTCTGGTTGTGTAACAGGGCGGTCGTGTCCACACTCCACACATGTTGCTCCCAGCACCTCAGCTCAGTGATGATTTCTGCTCAAATTCATGGGTCGGAGTACGTAAAAGTGCACAGCGTAGTGAACTTTGGTAGTATTATACTTAATCGATTGTGTTCGTGGGCAACATGATATTATTTAACCACAAATGGATCAGGTTCAGTTATCAGCTTTCGGAGCTTTGAATGCTGCAATGACGGATGTTTTTTTAGAAGAGAAGAAAATAAATAAAAGTTTGATGTGCGTGCTTTTATGTAGTGTATGATGATACAGCGAAGTCATTACACTAAAAAAACAAAAGGTAAGAATCAGTGAGGATAAACATTAACAATGCATTGTTTAGACTACTAATATGTAAACACGTAAGGTCTGGCTTGTTCCTATAATATATGATATATGCGTAGGTCGTCGCCGTTTAGGTTCAGGATCTGCAGTGTTTACTCAGACTAAACTAACGTAGTGAGTAATAACTTACATGTGATAAATAATAAATAACGTGATCAGTAAAACAAACGTTATAAGCAATAACTAACATGATAAGTAATAACTAACGTGATCAGTAAAAACAAACGTGATAAGCAATAACTAACATGATAAATAATAACTAACGTGATCAGTAGTGACTAACATAATGATCATTTAATAACAAAAAAAGCAATAACTAACGTGATGAGTAATAATTGACATGACAAGCAGTGACGAACATAATAATCATAATTAGTTGACTACTCATTACGTAAGCAAAGCAGTGAGTGGAAAAACATTTATTTTCAATGCAGAACAAAATCCGAATATCTTCATGCTTTCAGTTTTCGCAATTTGCAACCCAAAAAGTATTTGTTTTTAAGGAAATTTTCTAACTGTGAGTGTTTACTTCTGCATTTTTTTTAAATAGAGTCGCATACCAGATTGTAAGTACTGCACTAGCAAAAAAAATATAATAGAAGTTCAGAAATACAGTGTTCAACATATGTATTTACGTTTCAGGTTCTACATTCAATACCAATTTTATTGTGATCTTTATCCTCTTTTGTGTCTTGTATTAAAGGAAAAATGTAAAAATACAATGAAGTATCGTGATTTTTCAGAAGCAACGGTACATATGTATAGTCTTGTGGTGCGAATCGGAAATTCCTGATATTTATTTTAGATAGAGACCACCTATAGAACTTCAAATAAATAATTTTCATGAAAATAGGCAGCGTTTAAAATCATTCAAAATTTTAATAATGTAACAGTAAAATAATTGAGTTCATTATTGAAAGAGATTGAATAAAATTTATGTAGAGGGTTTAAACAAGTTTATTCAAATTTTGTACATGCATTTTGTATGTTTCTTATAAATTCAAACACTGATTCAAAGTGTGATGAGAAGTTATCATCCTCACGTTACTGCAGGACTAAAAGACATTTACACGCTACTGAAATAGTCAATTTTTTGCAGGCGATAGTATAATACAAGTTTCGGTATTCATAGACGTTTATTGTAGGTGAAACCATCAGAGCTAGATAAAAATTACGATAAATTAAAGCTTATTTACGAAAAACATAACTTCTGAAATGACGACCATAACTGATGTTAAGAACATATTAGTATCGGTGAATCTAAATCGTGGAATTTCCACGGAAACTGTCCAGTATATTAGTATCGGTGAAATTTTCTTTTCCACGAAGAAACAAACTTATCTCATTTTTATTCGTACAAACAACTTCCTTAAATAAAGGGTATACAAAAATTATTATACATATTTCTAGTGAAATCTGATGTTAAACAACATCATATATTTTGAAGTAAAGCTGAGAATCTTAGATAGTACAAGTAAATATAACGTATTACTCCCTTAGCTTTGTAGTACTTTTTTAACTTGGAAAGCCCCCTTAGACGTAGATGAGAGAGCGAGTTATAAGAGTACTTGTCCTTACGTAGCAAAAAGTACCTCACAGCTCTGTGATAAATGAACAACAAAAGCCGTTGAGTTGACAAGGTTAAGGTACAGTATGTAAGGTCTGGAAACACTGTGCTACAAAAAGAAAAAGGTCGTTTAGACGTTAAGCAAATACATATAATGCAAACGAAATGAAAATATTCTAGAGTGATCCTTGTTCATTTTTTCATAAATAGAAAGGGTCCCACGGCTTTCAAATGTTCGTTTTGAGATAGAAAATCCCAGGACACTTTATATATATATGAAAACGTAAATAAAAACCATCCTATAATATATATATATATATATATTATAGGATGGTTATATATACATATATATATACATATATATATAACATTATATATATATATATATATATATATATATATATATATATATGTATATGCTTGTGAATTGGCCAGCGCTGTTCGATTGACAAATCGCTCTGTAATATTTTGTGTCTCGTTTCTATACCCAAAGGAACCAATTTAGACCCCAAGATACAACGAATTAAATACTTAAAAAATTAGGTCATTATAAGGACCACCCTAACGTGTTCTCTGAACTTTAAACTGCTTCCAACAGACGTGAAAATCTCATAAGGAATGAGTACTTAAAATTGACTGTTTTTATAAATCGTTGTAGAAAACACATGGTAAATTTGTTGTCGTTAACATTGACAAGGTTCAGCCTTGCACTTTGGGAACAAATGCGACACGCGCTTTTCTTTGAGTATCAACCGCAGTTGGAATAAAAAACTTCTATACCTAAGCTTTTTCCATTTATGAGTATTTAAACTGTCGGCGAAAAAACGATGTCTTCAATAAACCAACAACTAAAGGTCATCATGTCATGTTGCTTCATTTGCTTAAATAAGTTAGTTATCCGAATGTAGAATTCACTTTTTATTTTTTGCTCATTGAAAATGTAACCATGACAAGGCAGTATTTTCCAACAATGGCTCGACAAAGTAGAGCCCATAGAAACAAAAACTAAAAAGTCAAGAACATTTCTGCATTCGCTGAACTGAGGGGGTTAAATAATTTTGCCGGTCATCATACCGTAAAAAGTTGACCTTCTTCCTTACGTCTTCAGTATTCTAGTTGACTACTCATCATTACTCAACAGGTCATCGAACGCTTGGGCAGGGCTGCTTCACATTTTCTCTAGTCTCCCAAATCGTGTGAAGTCACGCGTCGTTTGTAGATCACTGGAGTTAAGTCGCTTGTCAAGTGGTTCAGTCACGCCCGGAATGTAACACACAATTCATGACGAGCACGTGCGTGTGTTGAGTAATTTAACGCAGTTCGCGGTTTTTGCACGAAAACATTTCAAAAGATGGGTTGGTCGTGCCCTCACTCCAGCGGTTGACCTAATGTTAGGTCCGACCCTGGTCAACTCAGGTTTTTGCGAGGAAACCGACGTTTATAAGCCGCGCCGCGTCTGTCATCGGCACATTCGGTCTGCAGAACCTCCAGTGATAACATCATCATGAATACAGTGAGTAAACCAAGTAAATCTGCGACTAGTATCATAGTATTTCTTTTATAGTACCGCAGTTTCATCTTACCTTTACACTGAGGTATAGCAGTATTAAACCTAAGACACATAGAGATGTGAACGATGCAAATATTTCTTCAGCTCAAATATTCTCCATACGGCATGAATTTCTTATCTTCTTTCTTGCCACGAATTATTAAAGTTAAAATTTTCTTCAGCTCTGTCGTAGCTGACAGCCTAGACTCAGCTGCAGTCAGCGATAGGCGAATGCCACTACTTTTTATAATGAAACGAAATTTTTCTGATGGTCTTCATAGTTGTGAAATTTTTCTAACTTCCATGAAAAAATAGAAAATTTAAACATTTTGAGCCCTATGAAAATTAAATCAAAGTCATTTTTACTGTCACTGTAACCCAACGTCGTAAAAGATCCCTCAAAGCTCCAGGTGTACTAACTTCATCGTTTATTACAGTTAACTGTTGTGCTTTTGGCTTCCGCCACGCTCGTCGCTGGGAGACCTGGAGGCATTGACCTCCACGGTGACGTTGGAGGTTTCGGAGGCGGTTTCGGAGGCGGAGTCGGTGGTTTTGGTGGTGACATTGGCATTGGCCACGAGATTGGAATTGATGCTGGAATCGGGCATGATATTGGCCATGGAATCGGCGGCGGTTTGGGAGGTCATGGAATCGGCGGCGGTTTCGGAGGCCATGGAATCGGCGGCGGTTTCGGAGGCGGTGGTCTCGGTGGCGGTTTCGGCGGTGGTTTCGGAGGAGGAATCGGAGGTTTCGGAGGTGGAGTTGGGCCTGGTATAATCGGGCACTCGACTGTGAGCGGTCAAGTTCATCATCCCGTCATTTCAACCAAAGTTAAACTCATCTCGAAGCCATTCCCCGTTAAGGTGCCCGTCAAAGTGCCCATCGTGAAGCACATCCCAGTGCCCAAGACCATCAAGAGTATCAAGACCATCAAAGTTCCCGTGGAAGTTGTCAAAACCGTCCCTTTCAAGGTTGTTAAGACCGTTAAGGTGCCCGTCAAGATTCCTGTCAAGATCCACACCAAATCCCACGTCAGTCACGACGTCCATGGATTCGGAGGAGGAATCGGTGACGGATTCGGTGGCGGTTTCGGAGGAGGGTTCGGTGGATTCGATGGGGGAATCGGTGATATTCATGGGGGTATCGATTTGCATCACTAAAAGCCTAAGTCACTAGTTTCAACCAATTATTATACTTTTAACGATTTTTGTTTCTCTGTTTTATCTGCGGAATTGTAGATGCTTTTCGACTGCACGTGACTGTTAGCTTTTTCTTTAGACGCTCGAAGTTCACTGTTCGACACGAACCTTCTCACGAACATGTGTATACGAAATAAATGGTTTTAATAAATATTGTTTATTGTCTCCCGAAGAGAAAATCTCATGAAATTGAATCCAATCATGGCTTTCTCGTGAATTTACATGCGTTCACCAGTATTCCTAAGTTAATCGTTGTCATTCGTAAAAGTAAACCCTGTTTTAAAATTTATCAGTGTGCCGTTAATGTTATAATCTCTTAATGTCGTTCATGAAATCCATACAAGAGTGCACTATTAATTTTCACAATGTTCTCAGTATTAAAATGTTTCATAAAATTCAGGAGAAGCTTATCTTCCAATTGACATAGATTTTCATTAGTCGTTTTCGTCCTTGTACCTGCACATCATAGCAACAGCTGTTCTCTGTTGAAATAGATCAAGTCAGAAGGTTTCCCTCTTAATACAGCGAATGAGTCATCAGAAAAACATCTTTAACGCCCCCGTGTTGTCCAAACAGAACGACTCACGGACGTTTGTCGTATACGTTTTAAGGTGTCGTAAATCGGAGCAGCAAACTTCAGTACCTCACTAACAGGGGAGCTGAGACCACAATGATCGTCTCAAGAGGTTTGCACAAATAGTGCTATGGTCTCAAACAAGTGCCTTTTGTTAACTGATAGCGTCTTAAGATATAGTTTTTGTGCGCCAAGTGTCCTTCTCACGAGATGTCAGTGTTGGTTCTTAATTGGGGCTGCGTGAATGTGATTCACAAACATGAATTGATTTTTCAAGCTGACGAGGGGACTCATTAGTTCATTAAATGCAGCTTCTTAAAGGTTATTTGAACTTTGTTGAATGGAAATCTGAAGCAGTACGCCTTAAATTGACTTATTGAGAGCACGGATGAATAAAACTTGGAATGGGATTTGTTGCACTGTAGGCACTCGAAGTTAATCACAAATTTCACTTGAATGTACTTTAATTCCGCAATCCTGGTGGTGTAGTTCACTTGTTTGCTCACTGATGGTTAAGAAATATCACGAATTACTTTTTATGCCTACACAGTCGTAAATTATTATATGGTTGACAGCACTTTCCAACAATTTTCTTGCAACAAAATACTGAAACTAAAACTAATGCATATCAACTCTAACTCTTCAATATCGTGACGGCACTGAACCGTATGCTAATTAGTTTCTGATCATGTAAAGAAAAGCAGGCGATTTCACCAATCTCGTGCACCCTATCCTTTAAAATCACGTATTCTCAAATTATGTTACTCTCACAGCGATTAAGGCATTCACAAGTACTCTTAGATAATGATCCAATGTCTTGTTTAAGAAGAGTTGCTCGCTTTGCACAACCATGCACACACACACATCAGAAAAAGCATCGGAAAAAGCTTATGACAGACTAAGTCTCACGGCCTAGGCAGCAGATGGATGTGATGCATTAGAGCAGGACGTAGGTCACACCTCAACCTCATCGGGTTCGTAGTCTTGGCAGCCTGCGTCTGCAGGTCAAGTCGTGTTTGCGCACTTGGCATCCTGCATCTGCAGGTCAAGTCGATTTCGTGGTCTTGGCTGCCAACGTCTGCAGATCAAGTCGTGTTTGTGGTCTTGGCAGCCTACGTCTGCAGGTCAAACGATATTTGCGTTTTTGGCAGCCAGCGTCTGCAAGTCAAGTCGAGTTTGTGGTCTTGGCAGCCTGCGTCTGCAAGTCAAGTCAGGCTTGTGGTCTTGGCATCCTGCCTCTGCAGGTCAAATCGATTTTATGGTCTTGGCAGCCTGCGTCTGCAGGTCAATACGGCAAGTTGCGTGGGAGGTTCTGCATTCTTTTGCACCCGTACATTTAATTCGTATACAGGGAGAGACAAGACGATCTCACACAGTCGAGTTACGGACAACTTTCTTGAGCGCTTGCGGCAGTGTGCGAAAAGTAACGCACCACCTTCACTGATTTAACAATTAAAACCAAATGGAAGAAAATGGTATTATACGAACACATTTTTCCATTTATTATAATAAGAACACATGATTTAATAAGAATACTTTTTCGTCACTCACTTTATATCACTTTTATTAAACCAACAAATGTATCAGACCCTTTTATAGCATTTTGTGATTAGTTCGCTCTTCGGAAGGCGTGTTGATTTTGTGTTTTTGATATGACCAAACGTTTGTGATTTGTTTCTGTGCTTAATTAATGCAGGAATTTCCCAGTGTATCATCATTTTGTTGATTCTATTTACATTAAAGTTTCCTGAGGAAAAGCTTTATGTTAGCTCTGTTGTTAATGAGTTGCATTCATCCGAAACAAGGATCGAAGTCAAACACAAGTTAAATGATTCTGATTGTATAATCGTTAGTAACGTATGAAAATGAATATATTTCATCAACATATACTACCACACATGAGGATTTAATCATCAGAATTTTTAATTGACTCCTCACGAAAGTGATGGAAATGTGTACTTAGGTTCAAAATGTAGCAAAAAAGTCGCAGCAGGACGAAGAATAGACATAATTCGTTGTGTGATACAGAATTATCGGAGTTGCGTTTAGTCGAGCAAGCACAGTGAGTACGTAGATCATGTCAGGTGCTGGCCTCCGAAGCATAGGAATTAGCGTTCATTTGCAGACGAAAATACTGCGCTAGACTACAGGTGGACAATGCCGCTCAGCGCTTCGTCAGGAATTACGCACGACGAACCTGAGCTGAATAATGCGGTGCTGAATTACGTTCTAATTAAGTTGAAGGTGAATTATGGGGTGGTAAATGAAGCACGAATCGAGGTGGGAGTGAATTATGGGGTGGTGAATTACGCGCGAATTAAGGTGAAGGTGAATTAAGCGATTGTGAGTTACGTGTGAATTGAGGGGAATTATGGGATGGTGAAGTAAATGCGAAATGAGGTGAATGTGAATTACGGGATTGTGAATTAAGTGTGAATTAAGATAAAAGTGTAATATGGGATGTTGAATTAAGTGCAAATTAAAATGAAGGTGAATTACGCACAAATTAAGGTCAAGGTAAATCACGGAAGGTGAATCCCGCTCGAATTAAGGTAAAGGTAAATCACGGAAGGGGAATCACGATCGAATTAAGGTGAGACTGAATTACGCGCGATGAACTCGACCTGAATTATACCACGAAGAAGGCTGATCAGACACGCTCGACCAGCCGTTGTGGCTGGGATTATCTTGACCGCAACAAACACGAGGTGACTCACATGTAAACATGAGCACCACAGGTGTGCTTTCACTGTCAGCCACGTCTGACACGGGTTCATGTTTATTAGGAGCTGTTGACGACCCTCGTTAGGACTGTGGGTATGTTGTGGCCGCGCTCCTCTGCCTGTCATCACCAATTACAGGTGACGGTGAGTGACTGCAAACTGACACGGAACGGCACCAGCGTTTTAAAAATATGTTACTTTTTGACTAGATTTTTACTGATTGAAGGTCTATGGGTTTTTATGTGTGTGGCTGTACAGTTTCATCCTCGGACACAGAGTTATAAATATCAACAGTATAAATTCACGACACAGACGGTCCGAGTTTAAACTAAATTTTGGATTAAAGGGCATATGCACCTCGGTTATGCACAGTCTTGCGACTCTCGAGAGCAGTTGAGCTTGTCAGCTGTACTTGATCTGAGGTGACAACTTTGTCTGTCACATTGAAACTTTTCCTCGCATTTAGTCTAGTCTGCAAGCCTGGGTCATTAGTGAGATCTAAATAGTAACGATCGTATTAACATCTACATATCTACACATATAATCGACAATGTATCTCCATCTCTCTCTCTCCCTATCTGTGTGTGTCCGTCCCATTACTTCCTATCTATTACTGAAGAAAAATTATTGAACTGAAATCAGACCAGGGATACATGTATTATGAGTATTGTATTGTGGATACCCAAGGTGCTGGATTACAATAAAATACTCTATTTTTCCGTTATTAGCTTTTTTCTCTTACACGACCATGTTATCGGTAGATAAAATAGAAAATGGAAGTTCTGTATATATTCATAAAAAATATTCAGATTCTGATAGTACCACGTTAAAACTGAAAAATGTATTCTATTTTATAAATTCTGAATTTTTTCATTTTTAAATCAAAGAATTTCAATAGGTACTATCAGGGCCATGTTACAGATAGATAAGATACAGAATGGAAGTTCAGTATATATTAATATAAAACATTAATTTCAAACACAATAATTCGTCGTAAGTCCTAAATGCATTCATCCTTATAATAATTTCAAACCAGAAAAATTTATACCGTGGAACTTCCACGAGAACTGTCTAGTGTTTCAATAAACTTTCGCAAGACTGGTTTAAGAGTTTTAAGGGTGAAATCATTGCATCTTGCTGTGAGTCGTTCACTACAGTGATTATGACACCAAGTTGTTGCTTCAAAGTAGCAATCATATTTTATAAAAGAAACTTATAAAAAGTTCCCGTTTCTTTTTCATAGATTTTCTCGCAGTTGTGCGAGTACAAACGATTTGCTTTACCTTCTGCAAAATTTCTAAACTTGAAAGCCTTAACGAGAAAGCAACATGTTTGACAAAAAACCTACTTAGTACAGCACTAAATGTTCCGTTTATCTTTTTAAAAAGACAGCCCCAAAATATTGAGCATCTTGAGTTGCGTTCAAGTAAAGTGACCTGATCGTAGCGCAGCGTCGGGTTTGTTTCCTTGCCCTCGTAACAGCGAGTAGCGGCACGCACAAAGACGACACAGCGCCCACACTTTAGCGTCATTTCTATTCGTGTCTTTCGCGCGCTGTTGGGAATTAAAGAAGGGACATAAATTACCGTGACTAATGACCTCCTGTTCATAATCAATTCACGGGTAAGACCGTTTTCTGATGACAGTGTACGACCACGTCGATGTCCAGCAGACTTGTGTTGTTTTTGGTTTCTGAATTAACTGCTTGGTCATTTGTTTGGAGCTAATTACTACGCACTTGACATTTAACTCTTGCCAAGATTGGCAAGATATTTTTCACATATGGGCTCCTGCAAATACAAGCTAAAAATTCTCTACGTGGTAAAAAGACGAGGAAGTATCTTGTCTTATTTCGCATGAAGCTCGAACACGGAAAACTTACTGAGATGGTAGATTAACTATCGTTTTTTCACCTAAATTTACATGCGACCGATGCAAAAAAGTTGTTTATATCGCGCAGCGACTTTTGGAGTGGTAGCGTGGGCGTAAACTTATGAAAGGCCCCATAATAAATGAATAGGATGGTTATAGCCTCCGCGTCTCATGTTCACAGTGCATTTGTTGTTACGCTGCATATCTCCGTCACTGCTGACTGAAAGGCGAGCTATGTTGATGTTACGGGCGACGCTGCAAGATTGCAGTGCGATTTTACAGTGAGTTGTCCTCTTCTTAATACGAAATGATTTCAAACTTTTAGTGTAACCTGGTAGAATATAATCATAAGGAAGTTTTGATGATTATCGAGTGACATACATACAAGCGCTTAGTCGTCGATTTTTGCTTTATTTAAGTAGTTTTTAGTAAGGGAGCCGATGCATGTACTTAGTATCACTTCTTTATGCTTACCTGCTCGATTAAAATGAGAGCAACTAAATTTAAGTGAATGACTCCCATGCAGAGAAAGTGACGCTTTAGAATGATAGAGTGGAGGCTCCTCAAATTGCAGGGATGCCATTGGAAAACAACTTTTATTTTTTGTTACTTTTTGCGAGGCGAATCAAGAAGAATTATCATAAATAATTTAAATGAATGCAAGTATTATAGTTTAATTTAAACAATAATTAGTGCATTCTTCTGACAGAGAAGGCAAATTAAGACCTCTGTTTTCCTGCATGCATTTCTGTTTTCGTTACCTTGTTCCAATAATCAGTAGTTAATTATAAATATATTAACTATATGTTCAACATATTAACTATATGCACAATGATTGATCAGTAAATGTTGATAAATCATTGACCATTATGGTCAATGACTATGTAAAGGCGAGTTCAAGCGTGCGTTTTTAATATTTAATCAACAACCAATTATTGATGTATTTGATCAATAATTATGTGGAGGCGAATTGAAACACAAAACTTTAGACTGATCCCTTGCTGAAAAGCCGTGTGACATGTAGGCTCACCACTTACTTGGACGAGGGCTCCTGTGATGACTGCGTCAACTTTCTTCCAGCTTATGTTTCATCAATGTGAATCATAAGCATATGTTGCACAGCATTATGATTAGTAATATACGCTCACGTCGTGCGTAATGTACGTATATTCAATGTGTACATGCTTGTCTTGATAATTGATGTGCGGGCAGGTATACGTGGTGAGTATTGCACATGTGCCCAGTGTTGTGTACAGACGTGCTTTGATGATGAATGGAAGCACGATGTTCAATTATTTAAACACACAGGCCTCAGGAAGCTTCGTCTGAAGAAATGATCTACGCTGAACAGTTTCACACTGTTTCTTAGCGCATAAAAAAGATACTAGGACAAAGAGTCTGATATTTACCGACTAGTGTGTTTTCACTTGAGAAACAAATAGCACATCACTGAGGTGCACATTTCTGTACCCACGCAACACAGCGCTGCAGAATCTGCCATGTTCTGGCGCACACGCTGGTATCAGTGTCCAATAATTTGCCACGATAAGCGAAGCACTTGAGTTATCACTGCAGCACCTTCAGTAGAGGAATTTTGCAGAGCTTTCTAGCACAGGACTCGTGTTCTTGAGACTGCCCCTGCCAATCAGTCGCCTCTCTGTGATAACGAGATCGAATTACCAGGTCTCGGCGATGCCCGGCACGTCGTGTGCCCTACACCGCTACTTCGTCGTGTTCCTTAATGTGCAGAAAATGCTCCTCATATTCTAAACGTGCTTTAATATACTGAATGTACGCCGCTCACGATATACGTAATTCTAATAGACGCTCACATTTTTTCCTAGAAATTATAATTAATAAAAATAGCTTGTTGAGAAAATTGACCAGTAATATTTTGTGAAAGTGGAGTTGAGTTTTATCAAATCAAATCGTTCAAAATATCGCAATGTGACTCTAATTAGAATTCTCTCTGTTTGGGTGGTTAGAATAAAAAAGGAGGGCTGATAGTTGAGTGATTGTGCGGCTTGTATGCAAGTTGTAGTTGTAGCAGTCAACGAGTTCTGTTCGTGCGAAGGTGCATCCAAATTGCTGTTTTTCAAAATATTCAAACAAAAAGTCCAAATTGTCTCTAATCTTCAACAGCCAACCCCCATGCTCTATCTAGAGATTCTTGCAAATCAGTCACTGAGAAGCCAATTCAGGAGCTTTTGCACATGCAATCATAATTGAAGCATTTACTACACGAGCACCATTAGCCTTAGCAACAAATTTAAACAGTCAGTACGACAATAAACTTGAATAGATTCAGCGACGGGTGCTTCATTTTCACGGATCATTAAATTTCTCTCTGCTGATACTAATTACCGCGTACCCATACAAGGCGAGCGCTCCTGTTCGCTGGCTGGGACCTAGGAACTCGGCCCCTGTAATTGGCGAGATTGCTTGCCAATCTCATTCTATGAACTTCAAGGTACATGGGAGCTTGTACCACCTCCCCCACAACATCTATACCATGGTATGAGATTGACAAGCAATCCCGCCAATTACAGGAGCTCAGGGGAATAGTGGGAGAAATGATACGAGCTCCCGTGTAGCTTGAATTTTATGGTATGAGATTGCAGGATTGCATGTCAAGTGCATGTCATGGTTTTGTTGGAGGTGGTACAAGAACCGAAGCACTCAAAATTTCATGGAGTAAGCTAACATCAAAAAAATTACAGCAATAAAAAGCTCGTCTTTTCGAGTGTAGAAGAGATGTAAAAACAAGCCCAGTTTTGAAGTTTGAACTGTTACATAATAAGCTGAAATTTAAACTAATAAACCAGGACGACGTAAATGTTTTTTTCCGTACGATCGTTCATGCGTAAAGTTCTTAAATCTATTTTTATGAAGTATTAATTGAAACCTCAACAGAGCCTCCAAACATTTTTGCTGTCCTCATTACCGGTGTATTTAGAGGACACTCTGTTTATTGGTTGTAAGCGTTATTTAAACAATTAACCTTCTGTTATTCTTTCATTGACTTCCATGAATGTTTTTTTTGAGAAATGTTAACTAGTTGTGCTTTTTCCTCCACGTGATAGCTGTGGATTTCAAAATGGTAATTGAAACTGGAAGTTTCAACTGGCAAGTTGAACGCCGTGTTATTCACTAATAACAATATAATTTAAAATACCTTGGCATTCAAATGAAAAACTGAATGAAAATGAAGTACAAATGTTAATACTTTTTTCAGTCCGGATCCGAAACGGACATTGAAACTTGCTTGTTTTGTAATCCAGTTCAGTTGCGAAGAAGCTTGTAGTGTTTTTTGTGGACTTCAAAGAATTTATCTCTACGACGGTAAACAATGTTCTCTGAATGATAACAAAATTTCTTGATTTAGTAAGAAGAGAACACTTTTAAATTTACTCTTAAGTGTAGAAAGGGTTCAAGATTTTTTCTCCTTTCCACGTTAATGGATTTTTCCTAAGTCATGTATTATATTATAATGGAACATTGGAAAGCATGCGTTTTGTAAGAACTGTGAGTACAACTTATTAGGATATTTTCTTAAGTAATATTTTCTATCATATCGTCATACTTTGAAGAATGTGTTTTTTAGACCTCATGCTGCAAATTTTCAGAACTGTTTGCAGTTTCGTATTTTTACTTCTATGCCGACTTTCAGTTTCTCCTGACCTCTCATACAATACTTTTCCATCTCTGCCTCCATTATCATTTTTATTGATTTTTGAGAGGAGCCAGAAGAGTTTAGAGTAGGGCTACCTATTCAGTTGAGCTTAATATTTCTTATTATGCTGATGCTTTACTATGGAATGAACTCGTTCGAATTTTCTCTTATTTACACAAAACCCAAATTGTATTTATAAATGTCTTTAGAACAAAACTTTCAAGCTGTTTCGTTTCGAAAAATTCATGCTATCCGTTCAAAATTGGGGCAAAAACCCCACTAATGTGAAATTTTCGTTTGAATCAAAACAGAATGATTCTATTTATTTTACATACGTATACATCACAGAGTAGATTTTATGTAATCTTCACAAAAAATTATCCCTTCCAATATTCAGTTTTGGCTTTTTCAGTTATGGTAGCAAAAATTTTAGAAGAAATAGTACACATATCAAACGTCATTTTACGTGCTTAATAAGCGGATTAGAAGTACTCAGATTTTCATAATTACGCAAGCTTTCCTAAGTCATGTATTATAGTCAATGTTTTTCAAGATACAACTCTTTGAGTTGTTCATTACGGGTTCTCTTATATTCCTTGCCTAAAAAAGGCTCATACATGCAGTACTTGTAACGATCGTCTACATTTCTGCCCCTAGTCTAAGGATTTAAAACTTAACCTCTCGCCTCTCCAATTAATATATTCTGATGCTTCTTTTTATTTTTCTGATGCTTCATTTACATTTCTGATGTTTTCGTGGCATACTAATGAATAGAGGAAGTGAGAGAAGCGCTGTATAAGAGAACAGTCTGTAGAATACAAGAGTACGCTGGGAGACTGCATGCGCTAAACAATGCTTGTCTGCCATGAATTATAGGACGCAGCCTGGATTGTGACCTGATCTCGTACTTTACTTTATTACATGTGACGTGTGGGTGCGCACATACTATGACGTGGCAGAGGTAAACCAGCGAGAGCTTCCTGGTTATAGAATAAAGAGCAGCATGTTCATTGACCCGAAGGATCCAGGCGTTTGACTGGAGATCATTGCATCAGCCTGAGTACTCTGACTCGTCCTTGGTCAACTCATGCAGAGATATCTTACATGTATGTCACTCTCAGTACTCCTGCCATTGTGATTAACCTGGAAATTTTCAATGAAGAAGACATAGAGATGCTACTAATACTTCATTCATTGATTCATTTGCAGCTAAGTGTCCAGATAAAAAAAACGTAAATACATAAGAAAATAATCTATTTGTTAGAGAGGCATAGTGCCTTTTTCAGAGCATCCGAAAAACTGTCAAGGACCAGAATTTAGATACACCAGTGCTTCGCATGTGTATTTTTAATTTTAAGTTCTTTGATTTCTGAGCCTTATAAATAGAAACAAGACGAACATTCCTCTCTCCATGTCCAAATTTAAGGAGAACTGTGTCATACTATTGAGATTTGCAGTGTAGAGCTCAGTCGAAAATCATGGCTCTGTTTAGAACATTAGTTGCCTCAATCCAATGGTGACAGGTGTCTGACCGAGATGTTAGAATAGAATAGAATAGAATAAGGCAATAGGAACGAGCCGTTTGGCCCATTCTTGGTTCAGAAATGTTCTAATGTATACCTTCGTCACTCGAACGAAATGACGTTGAATGGGCTTGCTGAATGATTGTAACTCAGGTACTTCACACAGCGTGATAATCATTCAATATTTACTAGATTCCTTGCAAGAACGGACAAAGATGATTTTTCTGGCGCAAGTATTGTACCTGAGTAGGTTCCAGCTTTGTAATTCAGTACAAGGAGAAAGTTCGTCAGTTTAACCTTCTTCGAAATTTAAAGTGGAAGTTTTCAATATAGTTCACCCCTAGTGCAGTCTGCCGCCTGCATTACAGAGAAATAATATCACAATACACGAATGTTGCATCCATATTAATTTGTACCGGATGATATTAAGAGCCAGAACTTGTATAGCGTTTACGTACTGCGCTGAATATGCTTTAGTTTTGTGGGACTTATATTTACATGTGAAAGTCTCGAACAGCAACACGGAATGAGTATTTTTAGATCCTTTTATTACTTTATGAGAAACAATGGAGGTTCTGGAAATTGAAAAAGCCGACATTCGCAGAAGCATTCGCGTCTGATGTAAATTTTACTATTTTTACCGAGTTCATGTGAGTCCGACCTTCAGTAAGTTTCACCCTTGTTTCCAGTAGCTGAAGTGCAGAAATAGCGAAGCTGTGGTAAGTTCACCATCATAATAAACGCAACTGTACGACTTCTTCTGGTAGATTCCCACGGCAACTTTCTAGAAAAGGGCAAATGCTTTTGCTACTTTCTTCGCAGCGCACATTTGTGTCCAGGTATAAGGGAAGATAAGAAGCCTCTGAACAAGCTACGGTGACAGTAATCAGCTCGTTTTGTAGCCGAGACTGAGTTTTGCACATAACTCGACCTTGTCGCTGATATTAAACATGCATTTATACGTGCCCATTTATAACCAGCAGCCACTCCAAGACAATGCAGGAGAGGCAGAAACTTGGTATGTAGTTCATTTTGCGGCGCTTGCTTCAAAATTTATGAACTTGACTTGAATTTAATTGTTATATTAAATACTGACTGGGATAGATTTGTTTGACAAACATTGAATCAATTTTACAAAATGCAGTGGGAACTATCATACATAAATGCTGTTATTAGGATAAAATCAATTAAAATTTTGCATAAACGTTCCATAAATTATTATCAACATGACACAGACCTGATAGCTCCCATGCAATACTTCAACTTCATTTAAATTCAGTAAAACAAGGAAAGTCCACTTTTATATTTCCGCTTAATAAGAACACAACTTATGACCGTGAACTGAGAGTGACTACAAACAACACCCAGATAATTTCCTTCTAAAATTTCTTAGTGGAGCTGTTTTTTATCATAAAAAAGAAATGG
This sequence comes from Trinorchestia longiramus, assembly GCA_006783055.1. Taxonomy (NCBI): domain Eukaryota; kingdom Metazoa; phylum Arthropoda; class Malacostraca; order Amphipoda; family Talitridae; genus Trinorchestia; species Trinorchestia longiramus. Next base: position 36,161 of record VCRD01002474.1, on the reverse strand, counting down.
ACGCTGTGCTATGGGACAATTAAGCAGTGGTGGCATTAACGACCGAAAGCCTCTATATCGTGATGAGGTCCGGCGACCACGATCAGCATACCCTCGACCATAAAGAGGTTCAGTCATTATCAGGAGTATGGCATCTCTGTCGGTGCTGGGATGCCATGCTGGAAACTGGAATCGATCAGGGGTCCCACACTGCAGAGCTTTTTGTTGTATCTCAACAGCTGCAGAGGTTGTGGCCTGATTGCGGCTCATGTGTAAGGAATAAAGTGCTTTAGTTTATAACTAAACAGTTGGGGAAACTCTTTTGCACTGCGCTTTTCCTGGAAACCCTGATGCTACCCCTTAGTGTGCCTAATTCTATGTACATGAGGTTACGCTAGTACAACCCTTAATGTGTCGGATTGTATGTACATGAAGTTACGCTAGTACAACCCATAATGTATCAGATTCTATGTACATGAAGTTACGCTATAGTACAACCCTTTTATTGTACATTTTACTAAGTACATTAGGTCCTGGTAACACTTGTGTAGTCCCATAATGTACATTCTACTACATACATGCTTATCTAAATCCCGCTCGCATAATTTGCGTACGGAATGTAGATCTGAGTGGTGCACAAATATTCCCGGAGCTGCAAGACCACAGAACATTTTACTCTAAATAATAGCAGTACCGTATACGTTTCTAAGAAGTCGGTAAAATTAATAGCTATTGGAATAACTTCAAATCAAACTAAGGCTTGAAAGGGATATCCATGAACATTTATGGAAGAGTAATTCTCTCAAAATCTTTTCGACTGGCTCCAGTTTAATTCACTAGTGCTTAACAAGCCATGATAACAACCCTATATTTTAAACCCTCCCGACGTGCATTCGGTATTGAATTACGATTATGTTTGAATTCTTGTAATTGAGGCCGACCCAATCGCATATAAAAACCTTAACTCACAAGCTTGTTCTCGGTTGTTCACCACACAGTCGGACATTCATCATAATCGCGCTTGCAATTCATCATTAAGCAAACCTTGTCCGATTCTGCAACCTGATCTGGAATGGGTCAGTGTATGGAGAACGATCAGCCGTAGTACGACTGGAAACATCGAGTCTCCTGCAATGTACTGCATAATTCAGTGCATAAAGTAGGTAATGGCCTACACTTTACCTTACCATGCAGCGCTATAAGACATGCTTCATTCTAATTTATTAAGCATTAAACACCACGTTCTAACGCGTATCTTTCAACAACGGGTTTTTCAGAGAGAACTTTGTTTGTGAATTTAGCAAGCCAGTCGGTTTGTCTGACAGCAAATTGAAGAGAATCTTTTCACATAAAATAAATCCCCCAAGTGGTGCATTCGAACATAAGGTCGTTATTCAAGTTAAATAAAATAAAAACGTAACAACAATAAGCGAGACGTGGTAATACCTGAAAAGTCGAAAGTGTCGAATGTTATGTTGCTCGAGTAATCGATATACTTATTCGTTGATCAGAGAATTTAGACTGAACAAAACACAGTATTGACCTCTTTGTCTATCGCATTCTTAACACAAAATACCATAAACGGACAAAGCGGATCATTCCTTATGAAAATTGTACTATGTAGTTGAGAAGGCGAAATAGCTTACCGAGCCACTGGTGCCACGTAAAAACATTCTCGCTCATGCAAGACAACCGGCGGCATCAGTCTTGTAGACTGGATAATTTACGTTGATCTAATAGTCAAGACAATTAGCAGTTAATTTTAAATCCATGCTCAAACACAAATTCATGTATTGAAGGGCACAACTTCCAAGTTGAAAAGACAATTAACAGTTAATGTTAAATCCATGCTCAAACACAAATTCATGCACTGAAGGGCACAACTTCCAAGTTGAAAAGACAATTAACAGCTAATGTTAAATCCATGCTCAAACACAAATTCATGTACTGAAGGGCACAACCTCCAAGTTGAAAAGACAACTAACAGTTAATGTTAAATCCATGCTCAAACACAAATTCATGTACTGAAGGGCACAACCTCCAAGTTGAAAAGACAATTAACAGTTAATGTTAAATCCATGCTCAAACACAAATTCATGTACTGAAGGGCACAACCGCCAAGTTGAAAAGACAATTAACAGTTAATGTTAAATCCATGCTCAAACACAAATTCATGTACTGAAGGGCACAACCTCCAAGTTGAAAAGACAATTAACAGTTAATGTTAAATCCATGCTCAAACACAAATTCATGTATTGAAGGGCACAACCTCGCTGGAGCTGCTTGCTGGAGGTCGCAATGTCTGTTACAGGCGACGGCTCAGCGTATCACAGCTACAGCGTCTGCGCAGACGGGCACAAACTAGACACTTCCAAGGTCAGAAATTCGGCTCGTGTTTTCTCACCGAATCTTAGATGACCTTGCATGGCAAAGTCACACAGTCAACTTCACTTCCATGTTCACTTCCATGTTCACTTCCATGTTCATGTATGTACTTTTCTAACGCCAGTTTCGAGTTCTCGAAATGATGATGTTGTTTTGGTTCATGTAACATCGTGTAGATTATGTATCTACTACCAAATAGATTTTTAATTGTATGGATTTTTTTAAATTACCTCATTATATTTTCTCGCGAGAGTACTTAGGTAAATTCTGAGAGGTAATATCAAATATATGGTAAACTTTATCTTTGATTTCCGTTGTAATCATGTCTAATATTTAAAGTATATGTTATAAAAAATTCATTTTTTAAATAAAACTCTGACTTTCTAGTAGAAGATTGTGCAATGTTCAACTGCTTTATCCAGACAGGAAGAAATCGTGAGATTGTGTAGAAACTAGCAATCAGTTAACAATCCATCACCAGACTAGATGTGATTGATGTCAATTAGCATCTATGTTTGTTGTTCGAACGCTAGGTCTGCTGATTATGAAAATGAATGAAATTCAATTACATCTACGAAATTGACAAACTTTTAGAATTTTTTAGGTGTTTTTGAAATGATGTATCTATTAATGTTTATTTAATTATTCCTTCAACCGACATAAAACAGTTCAAAATCAAGTTCAAACAGTTCAAGATCAAGTTCAAACAGTTCAAGATCAAGTTCAAACAATTCAAGATCAAGTTCCAACAGTTCAAGGTCAAGTTCAAACAGTTCAAGATCAAGTTCAAACAGTTCAAGATCAAGTTCCAACAGTTCAAGATCAAGTTCCAACAGTTCAAGATCAAGTTCAAGCAGTTCAAAAACGAGTTCAAACAGTTCAAGATCAAGTTCCAACAGTTCAAGATCAAGTTCAAACAGTTCAAGATCAAGTTCAAGCAGTTCAAAAACGAGTTCAAACAGTTCAAGATCAAGTTCCAACAGTTCAAGATCAAGTTCAAACAGTTCAAGATCAAGTTCAAACAGTTCAAGATCAAGTTCAAACAGTTCAAGATCAAGTTCAAACAGTTCAAGATCAAGTTCCAACAGTTCAAGATCAAGTTCCAACAGTTCAAGATCAAGTTCAAGCAGTTCAAGATCAAGTTCCAACAGTTCAAGATCAAGTTCCAACAGTTCAAGATCAAGTTCAAGCAGTTCAAAAACGAGTTCAAACAGTTCAAGATCAAGTTCCAACAGTTCAAGATCAAGTTCAAACAGTTCAAGATCAAGTTCAAGCAGTTCAAAAACGAGTTCAAACAGTTCAAGATCAAGTTCCAACAGTTCAAGATCAAGTTCAAACAGTTCAAGATCAAGTTCAAACAGTTCAAGATAAAGTTCAAACAGTTCAAGATCAAGTTCAAACAGTTCAAGATCAAGTTCAAACAGTTCAAGATCAAGTTCAAACAGTTCAAGATCAAGTTCAAACAGTTCAAGATAAAGTTCAAACAGTTCAAGATCAAGTTCAAACAGTTCAAGATAAAATTCAAACAGTTCAAAATGAATATCAAGAATATTCTGCGCAGGAACCCCTAGCTTACAAATAATAAGCCCTGAATTGGAAGCTTCAGAACACATAAGACAGAAGTGGACCTGGAGGAGCCGCAGGTGTAGTGAGGGTTCCTGTCACAATACAATGACGAAGGCAATCGTGCCATGCATTAATGTTTCAATTTATTGAAAAACTTTATTTAAGGCATGACTTACTTCCTTCCATGAGTGATAATGTATTTTATTGAAGTCCGAGTTCTGGTGCTTTGAAAAAATTTTGGTGAAAAGCTTCTGGTGTTTTGAAATGTTCCTGGTGAAAAGTTTCTGATGAAAAGCCTCTAGTGTTTTGAAAAGTTTCTGGTGTTTTGAAATAAGTTCTGGTGCCGGAAGAGTAAAGATGATAGTTTGCCGACACACCAGCTTGCGTGTTAGTGCAGGGTGAGTTTCCTTCTGGTCTACTCAATCATTTATTTATGAGAACCAGACAATGAGAGTGGTAGCAAGATGTCCTTGGATGTGAGAGAACTGAGAAACGTCTCCTTTTTTGTTATATTGTTTCACAACATCTGATTGTGAAAAAAATTTACCCAATAGAAGTACATAATTACTAACGCTGTTGCAAGAATTATTCGTTTTTTCATTGAGTTCTTTCGTGAACTCACGAGTATTCGCGTCTTAAAAAAATGGCATACCCACTAGATTTTTAGCGCGCCTCGAGTTGCTAGCTCACTAAAGAAGCATTTCAACGTCGTCGATGATATGCGAAGAGCTGCCTACCATTCAACCTCTGCAAGACTTATTTAGAGCTCAGTGGTGTCGTTCTCTGCGTGTTTGTCACCCACACAGCCCACCCATACCCACTCACCCCTACTGCCCACCCATACCCACTCACCCACGCAGCCCACCCATACCCACTCACCCATATACTCGTATTCTCACCCACCCATGCACACTCACATCCATACACCCACCAATACGAACATACATACATACACATTCATGCACCCACTTATCCACCTACGCACCCATGCCTACCCACCTACGCACCCATGCCTACCCACCAACTAAGCTTCCAAGAAGTGCTTAAGGAAGCGGCGCGGTGCCTTGGCAAGCTTTCCTGTAATGAACGACGTAACATCACACCGACCTTTGAAATACCTCAGCTGAGTGAGTGAGTCCTCATCTGCAAGCCTAGCTGGTGCATGAGTAATATGGTGCAGCTGGTGCATGAGTAATGTGGTGCAGCTGGTGCATGAGTAATGTGGTGCAGTTGGTGCATGAGTAATGCGGTGCAGCTGGTGCATTG